>LPNX010097935.1:104150-246206 GCA_001517045.1 Pseudotsuga menziesii | reverse complement strand
GTCAAAAGGAAAAGAGAAGGGGAAAAAACATACTTGCCAACAAACATGATATGACCCTATTTGATGAAGATGAAGATGACCATGAAAATTGAAATTAAATTTTATATTTCTTGACAACCCCTTGAAGGAGAGAAAAGACAAATCATATAAAGGATTTTGGAATCTCTTGATGATTTTAAGTGTATTGAATTGACCATGTTAATTAAATAATTGACCAATTAAGTGTATTTATTTAAATAATTGACCAATTTGAGGCGTCATCGCTTAAGCGACTCTTATGAGACTAGTCGTCGCTTAAGCGACGCTTATGGCCACATTTACAAAAAAAAAAAATCCTTGTGATTTTTGGTAAGTTTAAAAAAGAAATCCACGCGCCGTCGGATTTTGGATCGAAATGTAGTAGTGTATGGTCAGATGAAACATAGTTCCCGCCATCACTTGCTCCACGTTGTATCTCCGTTCTGGAGACACGGATACAAATAGAGAGAAATAATTGATTAACAAATGGAATTCCCAATCAGAAACAAATGAAATCCCTCTAAATAAATAATAATATTAATAATAATAATAATAATAATAAAAGATTAGATGATATATTTGTTGTTTGTTGTGCTCAACAAAAAATCGCCCAAGATTGAGAGTCTCTATTGAGTTCTAAAAATATTTCACTTCGTGCAATCCACCAAGGGTTCCCGTGGCTGCCTCCCCTTTACTGCTAGTGATACCGAGCATGCCAATCACACGCCAATCACAATCACACACAACACAGCTTCACCGAACAAGTATACTTTCTTTATGCTCTTCCTCACTCCCTCATATTTATTTGTTCAATATGTTGAAAAGCCAAAATGGGCATAGTTTCATAGGTGGCTGAACAAAAGACCTACCAGATACCTAAAGAGGAGGAAATTAGGTGCATCAGATTGGAAATTAAGAACTTAAGCCAAAACATTAACAAAGAAAAACGAATGGATGGGCTATCCATACTCTTTTTTACAAGTGTTTTTTCACCAGGCTACTTGGATAATCCATCTTCCAAGTTAACATCATCTTTAGCTTACATTTGAACAATTTTTGAAGCAATTTTAAAGTTCTAAGTTTATACACAAATTTTAATTTAAAAAAGGATGATCAAATTTAACCTAAAAAGCCCATTTCTGAGGCAATTTCTAGGCTAAAATTTTATCATTCCAATATCAATTAAATTCAAAAACAATAAATTGAAAAAAAAATGGGATGGACATAGATTGAAACATACTTTGTGCCATTGAAGCCTTAAACATGGTCACCTCAAGTTGGAGTGAAATGTAATCTTATAAGAATGCCTATCATATGGTAATGAAAAGGGAAGATTGTTCTACATTGGCACCCACCACTTCAAGTTGGTGCCAAAACCAAAATTGTTAAACTACACTAATGTGGTGTCATGAATGAAAGTTTTATTTTTTTTTAACTTGTTTTGTTTTTTAAATTTTGTTTTATTATTATTATAATAATAAATATATAAGTTAATTTTTTTCTTATATATATTATTAGTATATAGTAAAAAAAATACTTAGCAACATTTTCTTTTTAAGTTTATAATACAAATAGTTTAATAATTATTATTATTTATATATAAAATATTTAAAAACAAATGTATATAGGTATATTTGTATAGTTATTATCAAATATATAAGCCATAGCTCACCGTTATGACATTGTCATAGATAATTTGGTGTCAACAATGGAGTTGTGACACATGAGGAGGTTTACAAATTACTAGGTTCTAGGGGTCTTTGAATCCATGTGCACTCTTAGAATTTAGTAAAATGTAGAAATTCATTGTCAAAATTGTAATTTTCCATTGCCGAAGATCCACAACTAAAAATGACCAAATAAATGACCAATTGTTATGTGGTCATTTTTAGTCTAGATATACCGTGACCAAATTTAGTCATTTATCTTGGTCTTTTTTGGTTTAGTTTTCTCCCGTGACCAAAAGTGGTCATTTATCTTGGTCTTTTTTAGTTAGCCCAATTAAATTTATCAATTTTGGTCATTTATCCCTTGAAAAAAATTGTGGTGACCAAAAGTTTTGGTCTCCTGGTCACTAATCTCTCATTTTGCACTAGTGACACACAACATTCTAATACAAAAAAATAGCCATAAACCAACATGTGAGATACCATTAGAGAGATGGAATAAGTGCACATGAAGAAGATAGATAACATCATTTCCTTTGTTTCACTCCATATTTATTATCAACGCAATTACAATTTACACCCCTAACCCATGACTATTTTTTTGAAACTTTTGCAAAGACAAGAGTGGAGACAACGATAACAAGGATTTGAACATATGAAGTACCCAAAATGAATGTGATGTCAATTCTCATATCGAGAAGGATCGACAATGCTCATAACACCTAGATTTAAGTGGCGATTTTGGTTTCCAATAATATCTAGAAAATTTTCAACAAGTATCACTTAAAATGATGAATATGCCAATATGGTGGAAGGATTATGTGAGTGTGAACTGTGTCATGTATTTGTATTTAATGTTGTGGGTACGTACCATGGTATTAGGGATTAGATGTGAGTGACAAAATTATGAATGGTTTTAGTCTCTAAAGTCCAATGACAAATTATGAATGGTTTTAGTCTCTAAAGTCCAATGACAGGCACTAGGTGTTGAACCAAGAATCCTGATTACTATTCATATACTCCTCATATAATAATAAAGTTGTAGCACCATTGAATATACAAAAAATAAGATTCACACAAAATGTAACTCTTGATTTAAAGTTATAAAATGTATGTTGTTTTTCATAAATAAATTTAAAAATATTTGTTATTTTTGCTAAATAATAAAAAAACCAAGTTTAAAAATCAATTACTTTTTAAATATATATTTTAAATTTCATTATATGTCCATAGTTAGACAAACATTTTAAAGAAAATATGTCAACTTAAAAGTTAAAAAAGCTACATTATTTAAAAAGCATCAGCCATGTAAGAAGGTAGTTTTACAAAAATTAAAAAGAAAAACCAAAAAAAACCCTCATACATTTTTAAAGCGTTATGAGTCATGACATATCCCGGGTTGAATTTCATTTCACATTTATTCCTCTGTTTTCTCTCGTCGACTCTTGTAGGCCGCCGACTAGTTGGGCTCCACAACCCTAAGTAGTTGGGCAAGCGGGCTCAAAAACTCACGTCGGATCTTTACATCTTTATGCAAAAACAGAAGTTTTCCAAGCCCGTGATGTATATATATATATCAAGTCACAAGTTCTTTTCATTCACACAAACACTAGAAACTACATTACGCTACACAGCTCGGTTGCCATCTCAGGATTTAGCTCGGTTGCCTTCTTATTTTATAACGCTGTTGGTATACAGAAGTCTGCATTTGGGAAACAATGCCTCCCCGCGATGTGAAAAATATTGCTGGGCCAACCGCCCAAACTAAAACAGGATCAACAGTTCGTAAAGGGACGCTGGCCTGCATTGAAGGAGTAAACAAGAATGAGCTAAATCAAGAAAATAACAAGCAGGTTACTTTGAAGGCTACTCTTCGAAAACCTCAGCAAAAGGAACGATCATCTGGGGTTCTTGCAGGACATGGTGGTCCTCGAGGAGGTAGGGTACCATGGGTTCGTGGTGTTGGTGACAGTAGATCTGGGGTTCACGAAGGTCGACGTTTCGTGGATGAAAGACGCCAACATTTAGGAAGGGCATATACTGATATAAGGCGACCACCTGCTCCTGCTGACGTACGAAGCGATTATAGAAGGAATTATAGAGAAGATGACGCTAATTATCTTGATAGGCGAGCTACATTTTCAGCCAGATATGTTGGAACAGTTACTAGGAATTCCTCACACCGGGATGATTATGCACGCAGATATTCTGAGAGCATACCTCCCCGTAGTCCTCCATACCGTGAGGATAGATACAGTCATCGCATGAACGGAAAGCCAGCCTATAATGATGGACCTATTCGGCTTTCTGGGTCTAAGCGCCAGTATTCAGAAGTGGATGATGATCTTCCATACCCAGGTCGGCATTCCAGGAGTCGTTTGGATTATGATGCAGGTGACGCAGATTCAGATTCGAGGGTAGGGCAAGATCCAGGTGTGTATTGCAGGAGTCGTTTGGAGTACGATCCGGAAGAAGTGTGTAGAGTAGTCCAAGATTCAAAAATAGGTTATGGTGCAGATAGCAGAGTTGCTGGAATTAATTCAAGCGACTACATGCCTGGTGGCAATGTTGTTGAAGGTGGACCATATTCATCACAAGATGAAAAACGTCAACCTTTACCAAGGGCATATGATAGGCGATCAACTCGTGCTACTGATATACGACGCGATTCTACGAGGAATTATAGGGAAGATGACGCTGATCTTGATAGGCGAAGATCTCCAGCCAGATCTGTTGGGACATTTACTAGACGATCCTCGGACAGGGATGATTATGGACGCGGATATTCTGAAAGCATACCTCCACGTAGGCCTACATACCCTGAGGATAGATACAGTCATCGCATGAACAGGGTGCGAGCTGCCTATAATGATGGACCTATTCGAGTATCTGGGTCTGAACGCCCGTTTTCAGAAGTGGATGATGATCTTTCATACCCTAGTGGTCGACATTCCAGGAGTCGTCTGGATAGTGATGCAGTGGACACAGATTCAAGTTATGGAGGATTGTCGAGGGTAGGACAAGATCCACAAGTAGGTTATGGTGGAGGTAGCGGAGATAGTGGAATTTATGTTGCAGGTACAGCAGATTCACGTTATGGAGCAGTGTCCAGTCCAGGCCAAGGTCCACAAGTAGGTAATGGAAGAGTGTCGAGGGTAGGCCAAGGTCCAGAAATAGGTTATGGTGCAGGTAACAGAGCTGGTGGAATTCGATCAGGAGACTACCTTCCTCGTCGCAATGTTATTGAAGTGCCACTGGTGCATATAGACCTGGCAGTGGCTCGGCGTCATACTACTGATATTGTTTAGTTCTTTTACTGTTACAACTTGTACTGCTGTTAACCATTTCTGAATATTTTACAAATTGAAGTAATAGATTTGGGGTTTATTACCATAACTCATGCAGAAAGTTTTGCTTTGGTCACTTACGAATTCAAGGGAATTGCCCTTTATGCTAAGAATGTTGTCACTTGATAAGACACCTTTTTTTTTAAATATTGTTTGTAGATTTTGTTTTCTGAAACACTGTATATTCTCTGAAAATTTCAGAATCCAGAATCCATGGCACTTTGGTAAATATTTCTGAGTGGTGGAGTTGTTGTGGTTACGGTTTTCCTGCAAAAAAATACGAATGTTACGTCGGTTTTGGCTTATGGAAGAGAGAGGGGAATGAGGGAAATTGCGATGGATAGCTGGTGATGTTGATGGGGTGATAGGGAGAGTTTGTTAGTTATCGGTTGTGTTTAGCTTGTATGGTGCATTCATTTGAAGTAGTCAAAGGAAATATGCAGTAGCCTTGTCATGAATTAGGATAAATGCCTAAATGCCATGTGATAAGAAGGTGCATGTGAAATAGTAAACTCAATGTTGATTTTGAAAATGGAAAGGTCCATGAAGGTGCATTGTTGAAAATGGAAAGGTCCATGAAGATGAAGATGCATTGCAATAGAGAAAGTGTATTATACAACTTAATATGTGAGAATAAAGAACGTAAATGTTCAATATCATTTATTAGGGAGATGAATGATTTTGTAAAAGTGTTGTCCATGCAATGCAAATATAGAAGCATGCTGGTTAGTTATCAAGTATATGAAAGGAGATATGTTTTATTGTTGTAGGAACTTGAGGACTCTTTAGAATCAAATGATAATGTTTAAGTGTGAGTCAAGGGTCTATATGAATCCCCTGAGCATGAAAGCCCATGCAAATTCAATTTCTAATGTGATGTCATTTTTGTAAAGAAAACCATTGCCGGAAAGTAATGACATTACTACAATTGTATGGGTTATGGCATACTACCACAGGAACAACCTTTAGGTGTTGGATTGAAGTAAATATCTCTGTGTCTCTAAAGATGGATAAAAATGCAACTTAATTATAACTTTTAGTGGAAATGATCAAAACATCGTAATAAATGTGGAAGGATTATTGCCACATTGGATTGGAAGAGTTAATGCAAATAACTTGTGTGCTGCACTATATAGTGTTATAGTTTGTCATATTTTTTTATACATATGCCTACACCATCAATCATTTTTTTTTATTTCTTATATCCATTGTTTCCTTGGATAATACACTATTTCCATCACTATTTTCCAAAAGAATTCCATAGATTACAATCAATTAATACATGAGTTCATGGTTGAGGAATTTCCATGGTTAACCACTTTGTAAGAAATCTTCATTGTCTCTTATTGACAGACACCCTAGTTTATGAAATCATTGAACAAGACAAGTTTCAGGCCATGGAAGCATTCCATGAGAAGAAACCCTATCGTTATTCCAATTTCTGGATTCCAATAGAATCGATGACTCTCCAATCTAAGCCATGTTTTTTGTTCCATGTCTAGTTGCAACTCACATCCTAAATCCTTTCAAGGAGACATGATGAATCTGATCTTGGGGCATATAATTTGAACCATGAAACAAAAATGAGTTATTTTAGCTCTTGCACATGTGTTTGGGTAGGTCCCATCTGGGCATGTTATCCATAATATCTTGATCAAGGTATTTTGAGGTTGACCCTTTGGTACAAAAATTTCATTGCATCTTATTGACCAAAACCCTAGTTTAGGAAATCGTCAAACAAGACAAGTTTCAATCCATGAAAACATGGGAGAGACACCCTAGCACTATTATGGTGTCAAAAATCCAACTAAGTTGGTTCACTAATTTGAACCATGATTCTTGTTCTATGAATAGTTGTAGCTCACAGCCTAAAACCTTTCAAAGATACATGATGAATCTGATCAGCTCCTAAATGATTTTTTTACAATCCCCACATGGGCATGCTACCCATAATATATTGGTCAAGGTATTTCCCAAGTTGACATGTTGATGCGAAAATTGCATTTCCTCTTACTAACCAAAACCCTATTTTATGGAATAGTCAAACAAGACAAGTTTCATGCCATTAACCTATAGGGGAGAGGAACCCCTAACACTATTTTGATGTCTGAAATCCAACTGATTCAATAGTTCACCAATACTATCCATGGTTTTTGTTTTATGGTTAGTTGCAATTTACATACTAAAGGCTTTCATGGACACATAATGAATCTGAGCTGGGAGAATAGAATTCGAACCGAGGAATATAATTGAGTTTTTTCAGCTCATGCAGGTGTGTTCGGATAAGGAATGCATGGGAACAATTCCCACGATATCCCATTCAATGTATTTCCCAAGTTGACTTTTTGTTGCATAATTTGCATTGTCTCTTATGGACAAAAACCCTAGTTTATGGAATTGTCGAATAAGACAAGTTTCAACCATGGAGACAAGGGGAAGATACACTTGTATCATTATTCCAATGTCTAGAATCTAGCATATTTTAGATTTTTACGATTTGATCCATCATTTTTGTTTTATGGCCTGTTACAACTAACAACCTAAAGGCTTAGGGACACATGATGAATCTGAGCTAAGGACATGGAATTCAAACTAGGAAGGAGAACTAATTTTTTCCATCTCTTGTAGGAGTGTTTGGGTGGATCCTACATGGGAACACTACCCACAATATCTTGGCCAAGTTATTTCCCAAGTTGACCACTTGGTGCATAAATTTTATCACCTCTTGCTGACCAAAACCTTAGTTTACAGAATTGTCAAATAAAACAAGTTCCTGGACATGGACCCATATAGGAGAGGTACCCCTAGAAATATTCTAGTGTCCAAAATCCAATGGAGTCAAAAATTTTGTGATCCAATGCACCTTTTTTCTATGTCCATTGTCAAGGAGCCCCTTGTATCCATTTAGGGACTCACACCAAATTCGTTGGCATAAGGCCTAAAACTGCCATCAAGCATTCCTATTGAGTTTTGTATGTTTTGGAACATGTCTTTGGGAATGTAAAAGATGGTTGGGATGATTGAAGGATTTCATGGTGGTTTCATGTTTCACTGAGCAAAACCCTAATTTCATGTCTAATTGAATAAAAGGCACCCCTACCATAAGAGGATACTAATGGCATTAAAAATGAGGATGAGGATGATGTGAGAAATGATGAGGAGGAGGAGGAGGATGGTGGGGATGAGGATGTTGATGCCAACGCCAATGGCATTAGGAATGAGGATGTCAATGCCAATAACTAAGTCTTCTACAAACTAGGCCTAGCCTACAATATAAGGTTTACTTTGCAAACTAAGAGTTAGGATACAAGCTAGGGTATTACGCATTAATCAATGGTGGCTGTTAGGCAAAATATTGTCTTGATTAGTTTACCTAATATTTAATTATCGACTAAGGTTTGTAAGATTGGAGTTGGTACAAAATATATGCGAAGGAAGAAGGATTCCTAAGATGTCGTGGAAATATTATAACAAACACAGATCAAAAGATATTTTAAAATAAGAAACAAAGTCAGAATCTTAAGAATTTGATAGTTAAGAAGATTAAGCTAGGACAGAGGACTAGACTAGTGTAGTATCCAGTTATACTTCTCTACTTTATACATACTTATTAGTGGAATGCAAATAAAAAAAAGATAACATTATAATAATAAACTATCCCTTTAGATCTATTCTACTACTTTAAACAACTTTGAAAGCTAACTATACAAAGGAGGAATTAAAAAATTACATCAACTAGGATATATAACTAAGGATATACATGGAAACTCAGACTAATTCCACTCTCTTGGGTTTTTTTGGGGATAAGCATTTACAGTGATCATACAAAATAAAACAAGGAGATTTTTTTTGTATGATCTAAATTCAGGTATCTGGAATAGATCCTGGTAACTTTGTGGTTTGAATTGGTTTGGCATGGTGAAGCGAAGGTGATGAAAATAGGGCTCTACAAGAAATGTGTGGAAAAGATGGCGATAGGATTCTACAGTAGTAACGGTCATACAAAAAAAATGGAAAGGATTCGCATCATATTGATTTAAAGCATGCCACATTCAGTCGATCAAATGATCGTGCAACCAGCTCAGTGTATTTTGGATGACCATGCCATTATGACAATTCTTAAAACGTGTGTTGTCAAAATGCATCATCTAGCGAGTCCATAAGGTTTTAGTTGGTTCAACCCTATCCAAATTAAAATTTGGAGAGGTTGAACATTAAACTTAATGCAAACACATGACCATACTCATTACCATAATCCTAATTTTAACTAAAAGATCGATTATCTAACAGATTATGCGTACAAATGAAGGATGTTTAACAATTGATACATGCAAATGAATAATGAGATGAGGTGATGGAAGCATAGTAATAATTAGAAAGTACCCTAAGATCCTTTCAAGCCTATATGAGGATAAAACAAGATCATATTAGATTGAGATCGTACCAAGTCATGGGTTGAAATTTAGTTAAAAGTACCCTTATGGATATGATTTTTTAATAATGACGATATGACTTAGCCAATTCGAAAATTAAGCTAACTTTAATCATAGGAAAAATATAATCGTGTGTATTAAGAACATCATTTGGATTTTCATTCGGGCTATTATTCAACCCTTCATATGATCTTTCGTATAATCCTTTGTATGACCCTTGTAAGAAAACAAGTGTCCTTCATAAGAAAATAAGTTTTGCTTGATGATATCATACTATTGTTAATCATAGATTTTTCTAAGCTTCGAACCTACAAGGAGATCACATAAAACAATCAATTTGATCCTTTTAATTGTACTTCCATGATTTTTAGAGAAATAAATCATCATTTTTATAAAAGGATAGACAGTCTGATACCCCCCCCCCAAACCAAAGATATGGCGTGTCCGCAAGCCATACAAGAAAATCCAGTAGTTTCCAAAATAAGATAAGAAAGTCCAGTCATGTTGTTATAGGTCGGTAAAAGAAAGGAACATTAACACATGCATGGAAGGATTGGGATATATACATATAAAAATAGTGCTCAAATATGCAAATTCATTATTTACCATGTAATGAAGAAATAAGGGAAGGATCATAGGGAAAACTAGTCATCCTTGCCTTGTTGTAAAGATATCTTTCCCCCTAAAAAAAATTTTGAGCTTACCATCGAATTTGTAAGAATCTACTGCTATGGGTACCATTACTAGGATAAACAGATCCTAGTTATTGATTGAATTCAGATTATCAGATCCAAGTCCATCTTACAATGATTGTTTAATGACATAAAAAACAATAGGCCTAAACATATGTTATTGTTAATGCATGTTCCTAGAGGTGCATTAGCCATAGCTCTTTTACTTGATATTGCCCCACTGCCAGCGAGCCTATTCAATACCCCAGTGGGTTTATCTTTGTACCATGCATGCATATCCCTACTGCCAGCGAACCTGTTCAGTACCCCAATGGATTTACTTTCATTTATCAAATTTCCTTATTACTAAATTGTTACATAGTATTAACTTGCTACCAACAGGCCTGTTCAGTACCTTGGCGGGTTTTCCTTGTATAAAGATAGGAAGTCGATTGGTACTAGGGTATGCTAAGCCCTGCTAAACACATGAGTAAAATTTTTCTTAAAATGGCCTTAATCATAGATCATTTTAAAAGAGAATAACTGAAAGGTGTTCTTGGGCCTTTTAGCCCATTTTCTTTATAAATTATAATGTTCCCCATAAGCAAAAGTTCCACTTATCCTACAGTGTTCAAAAATATTTTAAGGGTAAGTTTTGATAACAAGTGTAGATGTACTAGTAATCTCTAGGTATTAAAAATATTAAAGAACATGATAATTAAAATAATTCTTTTGAGCACTTGCTTAAAGTAATCAAGAATGTACATATCTGAATCAAACCATCATATATAAGAGATAACAAAATCATTAAAATAAATAGTTTGAGAATCAAATTTCAGAATCACAGCTAGTGTTTTTAGAGCACTTTTCTTTTTCAGATAGTATCTTATAGAAAAGACCCACCTATAATTAATTTTCCAAAACCATTTATTAGATGATTGGTTTTATTTTAAAAGCATAGAAGAAGAATCTCCTAGAATTAGACATGACTCTTTTTTATTCAAAAAAGACATTTCTACATATATATACAAATGATGACAACCCAAGGTTTCTTTTAAGGATCAGGTAAAGGAGGAAGAGTGTTCAGGGAGGGAGGATCAACTTCTATTATAGCAAGGTTCACCTTGGTCCCTTGAGGAAAAAGATGATGTCCTGTACAAATATGACATGTGTAAATTTTGAATGGATATTCTTGTGGGAGATGTTTAGCTTTACATTTTGAATAGAAGATGGTCCTTGCTACTGAGTCTTCTTTCTTTTTCTTTATGTGAGTTGGGTTACAGAAAGGAGGCTTTTTCTTAGGTGAGACTGAGGTATCTTAGTATTCTTTTTTAGGGGAGATCTTTCTCCCATTGGCCATGCTCTGATTGGACCCTATAGGAGAAGTAGATTCTACTTTGAATGTTTTAATTTGTGAAATTATAGAGTTGTCGAGGACTGCTTTTGCTTGGACAGGGTCAACAAATTCAACACAATTTGGGTCTCCTAATAGAGAAGAAGTTGTGTTGGGATGCTTAGGGTTTTTAATAACTGATCCCTAATTTTTTTTTCAAGAATGCGGTCCTCAAATTTTTCAGTCGAAGTATCATCCATGACTTCCCTCATAAGACCTCTTAAGAGAGTCTCCTTATGTCTCTAGGCAGATGACTTCCTATAGATGTCTTTTTGTATCTTTCCACTAAGTGAATGGCGGGGGAAGTTATGTCCCTGTAATAGTTAATTTATAATTTAAAGGAAATTTTACTATCTACTCTCAACACACTTAAGAGGAATAAATCAAGCTTTGCGTAAAGTAAACACACTTGTACAAAAAAGGAACAAGAGGGCTTTGGGGAAACCCACTAAAGTGGATGCATCAGGTTGTCACACTATAGAAATTCAGTAGTGAAGTCATCTTTGCATCTTACTATTTCCCTTCCCCTTTGTTGTGTAATGTAAAGGCAACCTATCTATCCTTATCTACTTAGACTATGTTCATGAAAAACTAAACTAAAGGAAAACCTAGACTACTGCTACAACTGGGTTTGGGGGCACCTGTTATAACAGATGCGTAGGTTCTTACCTCTCATATTACCATTCCCCTACCACAAACCTAGCACTAAACTTCATAAGCAAATTCTATTTTTTCTACCTTACAGAACAACTCCCGAGGAACGACGCCAAAATGTTGGGCAAAATATTGTCTTGAATACTTTACCTAATATTTAGTTATCGACTGGGGTTTGTAAGCTTGGAGTCACTACAAAATATATACGAAGGCAGAAGGATTCCTAAGATGTCGTGGAAATATTGTAACAAACACAGATCAAAAGATATTTTAAAATAAGAAACAAAGTTAGACTCCTAAGAATTCAACAGTTAAGAAGATTAAGCTAGGATAGAGAACTAGACTAGTGTAGTATCAAGTTATACTACTCTAAGTTATACATACTTTTAGAGGAATGAAAATAAAAGAAAAGATAACCTTATAATAATAAACTATCCCTTGAGATCTATTCTACTACTTTAAACAAATTTTAAAGCTAACTATACAAAGGAGGATTTAAAAGATTACATCAATTAGGATATATAACTGAGGATATACATGGAAACTCAGACTAATTCCACTCTCCTGGGTTGTTTTAGGGATAAGCATTTACCATGATCAGGATATGGGCAGGAGAGTCAAAATGTCGTTCAAATGAGGTATAGAAACTAAATGGAATTAAGTCTAACTTTACCTCTATGAAAATATGTAAATTAAGAAATGTCCAACTGCAAGTAATGGTAAACATGGTTCTTTATGTCATGGACACTTAACAAAACACAAAACAAAAATGCAAAGGACATGACCTAACTTATAAACAAACAGAAGACCTAGTAAAGATGATCTTAATTCCTATTTAGTAACCATCTAACTAAAAATAACAACTTCTATCAACATATCTACCAAATTATTAATATAACTAACCCTGAATCAGATATAGAGAAATGAAATCGATTCACTAGTACAAAATGAGGAATAAGTGACTATGTGACTAAAAATTCTAGTCACCACAGGTTTTTCAAGTGATTTACTACTAAATATGAGTAATTTTGATTGACCCAACTATAAATGACTAAAATTAATGACTAATTTAGTCACCAGTTAACAAATATGACTAGATAGTAAGTGACAGAGTTAGAAGTGACTAACATAAATGACTAATTTAGTCACAACATAAAAAATGACTAGCTAGAATAATATTAATTAGTCATTTATGTTAGTAATTTTTAATTGTGCAAGTTGTATTTCATGTGTTGTCATGCCATGGTCAAGTTGAATTGATAGCTTAAATGTTTTTTAATTATGAATATTCATGTCTCCATTTTGGTATAAATAAGTTTAGCTAATCTCATCAATCGTTCTCATATTTTGTTTTCCAAATTCTGACTCTATTTGACCCTCTCGCCAATCAATTAAAATTTCGGCAGGTTAAAGTCTTTTGATCTTGACAGTGTAATCTATAACATTTGTGTCCACCAATAAATCGTCATTGACACCTACCCATTAGTGTTGTCCTCATGCCTATTCTCAAAAAGTTAAAAAGTTCTCCCCTTGATGCCCCTAGTTACGAAAATGACAGTATCTTTTATTTTAATAAAAAAAAAATCCTCCCTCCCATTTTAATGATCTCTTGCCATTTTTAAATTTAAACTAATAATATTAATAATAATAATTTGTTTTCATCTAATTCAATAGGTTTTTAACATATAATAATTAATATAACATGTTTTTCATATATGAATATATTATACTTAAACATTATATAATATATTAATATTAAAAAATTAAATTTCTATTTATTTATTTTGATAGAAATATAAATTAATTAAAAATGTATGAAATTTTTTTGGATAAAATAAAAATTAAGAGGATTGGATTCTAATTAATATATTTATGAAGAAAAGCTCAAGAGCATACCTGCCATTTTAAATTCCATGGTTGCAATAGCCTAATCTTCAATAGTTGGAGATAAAAATAAGACATTACCCTCTTTCATGGTTAAAATTGATTACATTTAGTGGTTAGAATGAACGGATGGTTATATCGAACATAGGGGAGAAAAGAAAGCACCGATGGTTATAATGAATGGAGGGGAGAAAAAAACTGCAGCAACTGATTCTGGAGCTTGCCATCGTGAACACATGGAGAAAGTTCTCCCCCTCCTATCCAAGGTGCTTCACATTACGATTCCTGAGCACATGGAGAAGCTCTTCTAGACCTATCCGAGGTGCTTCACATTCTCTATTTTTTATTTATTTTAAGACTTGAATTAAATATTTTTGTGAGTTGCTTTATGCCTTTGTAACCCTATATAAATTATTTTCATGGTGAAATTTTGGTTCTAAGATCAATTGCTTTTAACCATTGTGAAGTTTCTTTAGTTTTAGCTATCTTCTCTGTATCATGACTAATCTTTTAGGGAATATTAGGGTTAGGAAATTGATTGTCTTGGTCGTTTTTTCTGTCATTAGACTTCCTGTTGGTCTCAGCCTACAAATTCTAGTTGTAAGGTAGCAATATCTCCTGCCTTTGTCCCTCAATATTGGTGTGACATAATTGTATATAATTCAGATACTAAGGATTTCTACACATGAGATTTAATTAGCTTTGATGGTAGCATACATTTGAGGGCAGCAAAGGCATTGTCTCATCTCCTGATTTATGTCTGTATGCCTTGGAAAAAGATTACCTGTCATATAGGTTGAAGCGATGATACAACACGTCATATAGGTTGAAGCAATGATACTGGAACAAGCTGCATCGACGCGTTTTATGCACTAAATAGAGCTCTTGATGTCTTCATTAGGTAACCTAAATCGTGTCTTTTCTCAGTAACTGTATTTTTTTTAATCATTTACCTTCATTTCCTGTGATTATTCCCCATTGAGTATTCCCCCATTGATAATCCCCTTCTTCACCGTGGCAACAACATGATGGATCGAGAGCAAATAGGTAATTCAGAGAACCATCATGGTCACTGGCTATTGGTAAGTCCCCTTTGGCACTCACTCTCACCTCCTTCCCTTCCTCCCTGCCTACTGGCCTACTCCCCTTACCATGTGGAATAGACAGTTCTTTTTTATTACGAGATTTATAGGTATATCTACAATTATATATTATAAAAGAGAAAAAAGGAAATGGATTTCTATCAATTATGTGGTTACAATGAGCCTCATGATAGTGTATAAATATAAATTGATTGGTCACGAGGTGAAAGGGTGTGATCTTTACATGAAGGTATCCACTTGTCTATGATTACTTATCAACAAACATATTACAGCACAATGCAGGTAATGGTACTGATACCACACACAATGGTATACAATGGTACACAAGGGCACATAATGGTGTACATTATAGTTTCAGAGTGTTTCTTCAACAACAAAATGAAGGTAATGGTACTGATACCACACACAATGGTATACTGTGTTACACGAGTGCACATAATGGTGTACATTAGAGTTTCAGAGTATTTCCTCTAGGGAGACTTCCTAACAGAGTCCTTAACTTTGGATAAGTCTGGACTTGATATTTCATCAGACACTTTCGTAGAATGTCATTGACTGTTCTAGACTTCCTGTAGGTGCCTTAAAACCATATCTGATTTGTTGTATGCTTATTTTGGGATGTTAATGGTACATTCCAAAATTCAAATAGATTCCATTTTAATATGGAAAGAAAGCTTAAAACACATGCACCTGATTTCTTTCATTCACCATTCATATATCCATAAAATGGAGAATTTAACAAGCTTTTGGAAAGACTTCTTATGATTCTTAGATTTTAATAACACAATATTGAACACAAACATAGGAAATATTTGCATATATACAAAGGGAAAATTGCTGATGTTTATTTACACATCTAATAGTGGTAAGTACAGCTGGAAAATACAATTTCAAACTGAAATAAAGAGGTTTGATATTTCTTTTTCCCTGGCCTATGTATTTCCTCTAGCTTGCTACCCTATTTGAAACAACCCTTCAAATAGTCATGTTTTGAGCTAAGGAGTAATGTAGATGATTGATAAAAGAGATAAATGATGTCCATGTAGGGTACGGCCTCCTCAAGCTAGGAAATAGCTGTAAATACTAGCAGATTTTCACATTGAATGTGTGTGCTCTTCTTCACTGCCTCATCATGCCCCCTTTGAAACTAAAAGTAACTGGTAATGGAGGGGTTTGACCTCCTAAAGTAGTAGATATAGAACTGTTCCCTCTAAAATCAGCAGAAAATCCTCATAGCAGCCACAAAGTTTCCTTAGAAGGGAGTCGACTTCACAAAGATTGGATGACACAAAGTTTGGTTTCTTTGATTGACTTGTGTGTTTCCCTTCTAGGCTGTGAGTGCACCCCTTCCTCACTAGTTTGCATCCTTCTAAGCCCACAATTTCATATATGAAGATAAAGGTGAGTGGGAAGTAGAAATATGGAACAGTGTGCCCTTCCTTCTTTGATGTAGTATCTAACAGACTCAGGCTTTGCCATCAAAGGTTCCTTGGTATGCACACAACCCAGGAAAGTTGCCATAGGGTCATTAGCTCATGTCATTGGTTGTGTAGAGTGACATGAGAACAATATGAGCCTCCAAACCTGAGCCTTTTCCCTTAAGTTGGTTCTTCTTTTAAAAACAAGACAAAGGACAAAAAATTGAAAATTCGTTGGAGTTCCTTTTGAGATGATGCTATAGAAATCATGGCATAAACATTTAGATTTCTCACCTATGAAATCAGTCAACATTTAGATATTCTAGATTTGGAATTAATGTCATGAATGGTAAATATATATCCAGATGTAGAAAATTGGTCCTTGCAATTTTTAACCATAAATATCAGTTGGGTCTTAATGAGGTTTTGGGCATTTTTAGAATACCATCTAGAGGTACAGTTGTTCTGCATTTCTTGTATAGAGCTATAACTGTTCTGCATTTCTTGTATTTAATCTTTGATTTCTTCCTTGGACAACCCCATATTGATATTTCCATTGGTGTTTCATGGTTACCCTTGGGGATTTGAAAAATAGCAGTTTCAGCTTCTGTTGAACTCCCCGGTGTATTTTATTGCCTAGTCTAATGATACACAACGAGATTTACTATTGTTTTAGTGATATTATTCTGTTGTGATCATATTGTTACTTTTCCTGTTTGATATAAGAAAGTTTGCTTCAGTCTCATCTTGCTTTCATTGCATCATGGTAAATTTCAACTCTACTCTAGCTTGGAATTCTGCCTACCATAAAGTGTTGTTGTTTCCCTTGTGTTGTTTTTAATTAAATGATACTCCATTGCTTCATAATTGCATTTGAACATTTTTCCAATTCAGTATACCAGGTCCAAATGATCTACAAAATTTGTTGTTTGATCATTTTTTATTGAATTTGGTTTTGAGTCTCTTAAACAGTTGTCCATTTGTTGGATTTTCTTTCATGTTTTCATCCATTTCCTTTACGGTGGAGTTTTAGCATAATTGAGAAGTAGTTGGTAGAAGTGGAACTTGACATCAGTTAAAAATAGGTGAAGGAAGGACAGCTTAAGAAGCATTGGTTAGCAATGTGACATATGTACTGCTGGATTGGACTCATTCTAGATTTGTGTCTGGTTTGTTCTAAAAAGTTTCATCCTATATTAATCCACCTCATGGTTGGTTTGGGTGTCTAAACCTGGTGCATTTCACACTTTCTTGACTCTTGGTTCCATTTATTTGCAGTCATCTTTCGGTATTTGAAAAGTAGTTTTTTATTTAATTGATTGAGGAACACTCCATCATGTATAAATTGCAAATATCCATTAAGTACTACTTGGGACTTGTATGCTCGTATGGTTGGAGATGAGTTCCTTGAGGATACAAATATCCTGGGAGAGGACATGTACATATGCCGCCGTTAGATTCCATGCACCTTTGTGTACTTTTTTCCAAAGTAGAGTTACTTAATGGTCGGCCACTGCCACATTCAGAATGAATCAATTCGCCTGTCTCTTATGTTATCTAAACAAACGATAACACCTAGGATCTGTAGTCATTTGACCTCTTAACACGTTAAAAAACCCTGTCCATTAGAATTCTAACTTTTCACTTGCTAATGGAAGTCTTTTATTTAAGATAATTCTTGTTTCTTTTTCCTTAATGACAAAGATGAAATATTTGTTTTACATTATAGTTCCATTGAAAGGGCATTTACATTTTTTCTCAACTCAGGTGGAAATATGACACATTTGGGTTAGTGTATTTTTCAAAATGAAACATTTTATATACTAACTTCTCTTGGATCTTCCCTGCAGTTCACATTTTTTGAAAATAGCTTACCTTTGTTTTATGTTTTTAGAGCATGAAATTGATGGTTTACTTGCATCTCCATAAAACAGTTACTTGAAAAATTAAAATCATTGTTTGCAATCCTTATGCAGGTTTCTCTGTTTAAGAGATTTCTTTTAATGGTGAGGAATTTGAGAGCAGAATCAGATCGAATGCATACTTTGGCTTGCATTTTCCGAGCATCACTTTGTGTTGATACTTCTGCAAAGGAGAGTGTACGGAGAGGGAAAAAACCACATACTGGAACTGACATTGCTTCACTTTTTGAAGATCTACAGATTAAAGAGGATATAAATAGTGTAATGAGCAATAGTTTGTTTCGATAAGAGTTAGTGGATTCTCTTGTAGAAAGTTGTTTTCAGCTGTCCCTTCCTCTTCCTAGTCATAAACACTCTGGCACAAAAAGTAGGGTAATTGGAGCATTAGCCTATGGCAGAGGTTATGGGTCAATGAACTAGAATGAATCGGCTTTAGAGGTGGTGGAAGTTTGTAGAACTTGTGTGAAATGGGATTGTGAAGGAAGAACATATGCAATGGATTGTTATCTGAAGTTACTTGTGAGGTCGTGCCATATTTATGACACTAGTGGAGGTGTTAAAAAGGTCAAGGATGGAGATTCACATGATCAAATAATGAATGAAACAAGGTTGCATGGTCTTCAAAAGCAGCTTATCAAGGACTTATCTCAGGTAAATTATTCCTTGAGAAACTTTGTAGATGAAAAAAACATATTTCTTTCACATTCATTCCATTCGGTCCCTTGATTGTTATCTATTGTTGATGTACTTGCACAACAAATCACTAGAAATTTAGAGGGTTATGTGCATTTGCATTTGTTTGGAACTGAAAAGTTGTTGTCAATATTGTTTTTGCACATTTCCTTACACAGAATTAATTGAAGGTCCCTATGATATTTGCATCAACTTGGTGTGCTACTTTCAGTTGACTTTAGCATATCATACTATGGTATTAGGCAAATCATGCTTTCAATTTTAGAAGGTATTGACATCAACTAATTTTGGTGGAATATATATTTGACCTACCAATGTAACAAGCAGAAAAAAACAGTACATGGGAAAACAAAAGCATGCTTGAATAAAACTTAGATAATATAAGTGTGTTAAGAGTCATTTGGAATACAGTGGATAGGATTTAGTTGTTTAGCATGCATTTTCAATTCTAAATTGAATATAAACCAATGTCAACCACTGGAGAATATTTGGTGGTATGGTGCAGGATTTTGTTGCAACCTGAATAGAATGTATAACCATTACCATCTTGATAGGATAGAGTTTATAATTTCTTTTGTTTGAAATGATAAATAGTTGTCACTAGTTTCACAAATTTTACAACAAATGCATTGCATTTTACGAAAAAAATGGGCCGCAAAAGATAGGCCACCACTATCACAACCATGCAATAGTGATTATATATGCAAAATGAAAATACAATCATAGTTACAAGACCTCCTGAGTCTTCTTAGTACTTGATATGTCTATTCAGCTTGTCTAAAAAAGGCCGATTATACTTAGGAACTTGGAAGTAATACTTCGTCAGCCTTGGTCAAACTCATGACTTGGTAAAATTTTCAAGCCTTAATGAGTTCAAGAGACAAACATGGATGGCAGAAATTTAATACAAAATTCATGAATCCCATGCTGCCTTACCCTAATTTATTTGATGTGATCCACTTATCATCAAGGAAACTAGATGCAAAGAGAACAATGTTGCAAGAAAAATATATATAGGAGGAGGGAGGGAGATAAATGACTTATCAATGAGGGACTTATAGCCCACTTGCTTCACCAACATGGATACTATGCAAAAAATTACTTCTAGTCACTGTTCTCAGTCTTGTACAGAGGCCTTTCTCCTTCTGATGGCTACAAGGCCTCTGTTCTTTTTGTAGCTTACACACAACAACCAACTACAATGTGAATAGTAATCAATATTTCGAGTTAGTTTCTCTATGGTTTTAACCAAGCGGAAGATAGGCTGAGGCAACCAATGGTCGGGGCATTAGACCAAAACTATGCAAGTTATCTGTCACTAAATACTTGGTTTATCCAAATTCCCGTTGCTCTTACAAACAACAATTCATTTTAATGGCAAGATTCATTATTTCATCACGACGATACCATAATCATGAATGTTTTGGAAACTTGTGAAACTATGACTATTTTGAGATATCATGCTTGGATAGACTCTGTTTAATAGCTTGTGCTTGAACTAATTTTCCCTAAAGGTAAATAGCTCAACAAACCCAATCTCACCTCCCAGCTAATATTCCACCAACCATTCAATTAGACACACATAGTGGCACTTCATGAATATATACATGGAAGGAAAATATATAGAGCTTAAGATAACCAATTAGATAGTTGTTCGCAAGATGCAAGGCTTTGATATATTCTTAATGTCACAAAGCCAATAAAAGGAAACAAACTCTGTTTATAAGAGAGATTTCATACCCAGTGATCTATCATCAACAGTTGTACTATAGTATGAAGTTGGATAACCAAGCATCCCTCTTCTAATTCACAACAATCAAATGTAAGGAATTTCTGTGAGCATTGTGTAGTCCATTCACCTTTTCATTCAAATAACAGTCTCATGCTAACTCATTATGGGCAGAGTGCATCCCAACATGCTCACTCATTAAAACCCAGAATCTATACTTTTATAAATGTTATCCTTAATATTTGATTCCAAGAGAAATGTTTTGTGTTCTTTTACCATGGTGTTGACATTTAAATAGCACCATCAAACACTATATGGATGTTGAAGATATATCCTAGAGTCTATACTTTTATAAATGTTATCCTTAATATTTTACAAGCGGACCTTGAGGCTGCACTATACTTGGATGTTACAGTTTTCCCAACTATATTAGTTATGATTTAAGTAGTACATACTTAAATCATAACTAATATTGAATAGAATAACTACCATAATGGAAAAGGAACATAGAACTTCAAAAAGCACAACAAAGTCCTCACTGCATTCCACCTACAAAGTAAATATTATAAAATTAACCATGGAAAAAATTTATGAGTAGACACACAAACCTCCCTCTAAGTTGGGATGGAATCAAAAGAACTCCCGAAGTATCAGGGGGGATCCTTGAAGGTGGCAAGTTCCCTCTTGGAAGTTTCCAGTGTGGTGAAAACGATGAAAATCCATTTGTCTCTAGCCTTTTCCTCGATGCACTTGTAGCCATAACTATAGCAAACCTAGAAGAATGGTCACGACCTGTTTAGATTGTTAGTGCATCTAGTGACTTAAGCAATCCTGAAGCATCTAGAAGTTCTATCATTGGTTCTATAGAGTTCTCTCCTGCTTCTGTTTTTTGCATATGTAATGAACTTGTCTAGCTCCTACACATACCAACACCATTTTTCAGTTTCCAAATAGCAAAATAGTCATACCAAAAACTAGATGTCAGTGACTCAGTATTCATTATATAGAGATGGAAGGTTTACATGTGGCATTTCTCTTTGTATTTTCTTAGTTAAAGTTCAAAAGACAACACTACCAAAATATGAGTTAAGAACTCAAAGGGAAAAGGAAAAAGCTTGCATCATTGTTGTGTCCCTAAACACAACATTGGAAAGGCTCACGTGACTATCTTGTACCTAACCATAACATACTTAGTAGGTATTAAACTCTATGTACAAGAATTATTGTGTGTATATTCACAATTTTGTAATCATATTATATTTCCACATGCCACTTAATATAATAGGGACCTAGAGACTCTTATTCCTGATTTCTGCAGTTTGTTAGGGTTTTCACCACTCTATTGGCATAAATAGGGTCCTCGCTTCTCATATGTATCTCTTGTCATTTTATCAATATAAATCAACCAATTGTTGGTGCTAATTGGAGATGGCTTCCTCCACTAGTCATATTTGCAATGCAATTCAACCCTAAGTAAATCAACCAATTGATGGTGCTTATTGGAGATACCTTCCTCCACTAGTCAGATTTGCAGTGCAATTCACCCCTGGGTGTGCAGGTGCCACCATTGCTTTTTTGCTTATTTTATGTTACCATTGTTTCTTTGCTTATTTTATGTTACTATAGTTACTCCGAGCTATAAGGAACTTAAGTCCAGACATGTCCATGCTGAATACAATCAAACAAGGAATGGAATGGATACAGATTTGATTTGGAAAATGATCATTGGGTCAACTAGCAGCAAAAATCCAGATGCCATTGTCCTCAGCCAAGAATTAGATTCCATTCAATAGTTAAAACACTTGGCAACAGTAAAAATGCCTAGGGGTGTGAGAAAATAAGTGAAAAGAAGAAAATTTTCCCAGCTAATGATAAAAATGCCCAGACAAGAAGAAAAATCACCCACGTAATGATAAAACACCCAAGAAAGATGGAATGTCTGATGGAAATAGTCATCAATACCTCTCAGGAACCTTGGAAATTAAGTTGAACCAAATGGTATATACACAGGGTAAACAACATTCCACCTCTTAATAGGAGGTGGATGCTCATCACTTCAGTAAAATTTTGAATAATCTTCAATAATTCTTAACTAAGTGAGCTATAAAAGTAGAAAGGATGCAAATTCTACTCCTATTGACTTGTTGGAGTCTTTCCTATTAGAATATAGATGGAATTTGGAAGACAATGAAGTGTTAAAGTCTCATCCTAACTGGTTTTATACAAGTTTTCCTTTTCCATTTCAGAGAGTTCAATGACCTCTCCACTAATTGTTTTTACCTCACTAAAATGAATCAAATTTTTTTTAGATGTTCCTTAGCTAGATGTCATGTACTGTGCCAATATTTTTTGTATGACTTTGTTAATGGAAAGCTATTCTTTTATCAATATAATTTTCTCTAGTTCAAAAAAATACCTGTTGGAACACCTCTTTAAGGAATTTTAAATTTTAACTGCAAGTAGATAGCATAAAACTCGTTCGGTCTATATTAAAATTTCATCATATATATTTGGCATCCTATCTAATTATTAGATATATGAAGCCATTGTCACACATAAGTCGATCCAAGCATTTATTTTTCTTTGTCATTTTAACAGAAAATTGAACTCAAAACAACTGTTCTTTTGGGTTTTTTAGGCTTTGGACAAAATTCAGCTTGGACAAGTTGTGTGCTCTAGTAAAGAGAGGCTTGATACATTACGTCAGTTTATATGTGCTTTACTTTTATCATTTATGTATGGATGTGTACTTAGCCATTTTGTTAGCAAGTGGTGTTCAATTCAGTGACAGAAAATGGAGAAAATTGGACTGTGAGTCAATGCCAGCTTCTTTGTTTAGGACATGCCTTGTTGAAGCATAGCCACATCTTAGTAATGGATGAGGCCACAGCCTTCGATGATATTGCAACTAACACCATTATCCAACAAATAATACAATAAAAAACTCATGAATGTACAACGATCACTATAGCTCACATAATTCCCACAGTAATAAACAATGATAAGGTGTTGGTACTTACTGAAGGTATGTTTGTTTGTTATGTCTCTGGAATCTTCTTTTAAATTTTTTCTAATTCATGGGTTGTTTTTTCTGGTCTCAATAAGGATAGATATAAAACCTTGTGTTTTCAGGAAAAAATGTCGAGTACAACTCTCTGACTAAGCTTCAAAGATGAATCTTCTTCTTTCTCAAATCTCGTATCAGAATTCTTGTGCTTTTATTTTTTGATGTAGATTTTGTAGAGGTTGTGTTGACAAGCATTGATATATATTTTGCGTTGTGATGACAATCATTGTTGACATGTGGAACCAATTCAACACCCCCTTGCACACTTTATCCCATGCTTTGAATCCTAGATTTATGTGACGATGACCTCATTACTTGAAGCAATGGGAAGAGGAAGGCTCCACGTGGATGGGGTTGGCTATTGTAGTGAAGAAAGCCTTCAAGATATCACTTGGGGGAAAAATTTGTAAAATTTGTTGGAGGAAATTGGAATGGACAAATTTTCAGCCATCAACCTTGGCTACTTTGTATACCTGTACACTAGTTTTGGGATGTAATATTTACTGTATTGTTGCCCCAGTTATCTCTTTTAGTTCATTTTGAAACATTCGACATAATATTCTTATTAATATATTTATATTAATTTAGAAAGTTTTCTTTATTGGGGTAAAAAAATTTTAAAAATATTTCACATTTAGCTTTTATGATTTTCGATTTTCTATGTCCTATTTTTCTAGTAGCAAAACTCAGAAGTTATATAATGTTACAAATCATTCACAACAACACTGGGGACTTTGTTTACCTCCACCAGTGGCAGAGGTTTCCTTGCTTGGATCAACTTCTTTAAGTAAATTGAGCAAATCACTAGCTACTGTAAGTGACTTTAGGATTTTAGTATATTGTACTTCTATCCAATTATATTTAGCATTTGTTACCGATATCTATGCAGATAAATTTTTCTATGCTTCCATATTAGATTATTTAATAGCTTCTGATTCAGTCCTAAGTAATCATTAGTATAGAAGCTAATGTGTATTTTCTTTAGACAGCTTATGTTTTACTTCAGTGATTGTCTTCTATATTCTTTATACATGGCTTCATTTTCATTTACTAATAATATATACCTGTTCATATTTCCATGTGAAACTAGAACACAGGAAGTAATGCTGAGACTTCCCTTTCCAGTGGGGCTGCTGGAAGATCAATTGTATTGCCAGCTAGTGCATCTTGGTATGAAATCTGTTTCTTGTCATGGAATATTTGTTTAGTTTTTCAGCACCCCCTTGGATTGGTGCATAGTAACATTACACATTAATTTTAGTGAACATAAGCTTCCATATGATTTAGGAGTTTGTGGTGGAATATTACATATCTTACTTAATATTGAGACATTAATGGTTGTTGCAGGGGCTCCCATACTACACTAGAAAAATCATTTAGTATGAGGATCCCAACTACTTAGGGCTCCTCTAATCCTAAAACAAGTTCATCTCATTCACTTTCAGTGTATCCAACATCAAATCTCCCTGCCTTGGGGGTGGACGCTACGACATCAGGGTTGAAATATGATCATGGAAAGCTATGGGTCAATAAGGGTGGGAATTCATCAATTTTTATATATAAAAAACATATTGATTCCAAACCTAATGCAATGAGTGGAACAGATATAAAATTAAATTCACCTATAAATACCACTAGGGACTCTTTGCATGGAAAGAATGCCAATTTAGTTGATCCTACTATGAAATGTAGGATTCATGAAGGTTTTTAAAGTCTATTGAAGAATTCATCCTCTCACACACACAAGGGTTCATCTGAGCTGGGTAGTGGGCACATTGAAATAGCAAGAAGTGAAAGAACAGATGCAGCTTCGGTGTCATTGGTATTGTCTATGTTGGACTTTCTAAAGATAGCTTTCCAATCTCTGTCCCTCAAAGCAATAGTGAAGTGAATGTTGTTGCTCTAAATAAAAATAGTAGAGTGCTTTCAGGAAACCATGTTAGAATTGTCTACAAAGGTATCCATTTGATGATAGGCATCAAAACAATTATGAAGAACACTTTGCATAACCATATGGTGAAGTTTTCTCTAAAGCTATTTCTCCAGAAGTAGAGGTGCCTCCCTTTATGGAAAAAGTCCAATTTTTAATGGATTATTATAGTTATAAATATTGTTCTCTTCATCAAAATTATGTAAATACTTGCACCCTTAATGGTGATGGTGACAGCTTTGGAGTTACTGATCATAAAGCAGAGGAAAGATTAGTTTCAACTGCTGAAAATACTAGTGCAGGTTCTATCCAAAATTGTGAAAATGAGCCTATATTAGAGGAAAGATTGGTTTTAGAAGCTGGAAATACTAGTACAAGCTCTATCCAAAATTTTGAAAATGAGTCTATGTTAGATGCAACCGATAGAAGTACAAGTATTGGTTTTCAAATTCCCAAGAAAGTAAAAATTGCTAGAGATTCTAATTCCAGTTCTAGAAATCTAAAATTCTTGGAGAATCTGGTGTGTAATATCCTTCCATAAGTTTTAATGAATGGCTCATATGTTGGAGAAAATAGTATAATTTCAAACATATTGTCTTTGAATTTTGATCCAGATGATAGTGTATTAAATAGTCCTCACAATTTAGCAAATTTGCTCCTTGTTGAGACTACTAAATGAAATGGGTTATCAATATAAATATCAAGTTCATGGAAGTCTTAGAATAGCAAGCAGTCAAGATTTTTATTTGCAAGGTTAGAAGGTTTTATAGAAAGATTAAGCCATTATTCCACTCCTAATTTGGCATTGTCTAGGCAAGTGCAGAGGGAGTGGGAAAATGGAAAAGATGTTTTGGAAAGCACAAATGGACATGAACTATTGAATATTAATGGACTATCTAATAATGCTTCTGTCCCAAAGGTGCAAGGATTTTAGAGTACTTCAGAGGGAAGAACATTTTTGGTTCCTTCAAAGGTCAAGGGTGAGTTTTGTCTTCTTTTGTTGTTGGATATTAGTACTTTTTTTTTAATAATTGTGCTTTACCTCTTGCTAATAAGGCATTTACATCTTTTGTTTCCTTTTATCCAGCCATTTTAAGCCTTTGTATTTTTCCAAGTTTGTTATCTATGGATATAGACTTTTTTTAATGGATCTAAATACAAGAGATAACCATTTTCAGATGAGCCTATCTTTTAAGATCTAACACTGCACAGGGGATGTCCCTAAGTTGCACCGGGACACTACCAATGTCATGTAGGATTGTCAGATATACCTTGGCCATCTTGGGGACTTCTTAGCATCACTTTCCAAAATCAGTTCCTAAGAGAAAAGAAATATAAGGCCTTAGCGCTACACTCACTCACCAACACATTACCCCTTACTAAGAGACTATTCAATCTCTAATTCAACCAAGATTTAGATTTTTTTCTTTAAATTATCTAGGTCAGCCCCTCTCTTACTCTTACCGTCTTCTCTGCCCTGCCTCTATCCTCCCGCAGAAACATACCCTATGTTATAATGTTGTACTAATGGTAGGTTTTGAACAATTCTTCATGAACCTTGAACTTTGTACTTGTAAATATAACTCCACACCAAAATACGCGACCCAGGTCTTAGTGAGGCTCTTATATTCCATTGAAGAAGCAACGCATCCCACGTGGGGAGTTAGAGTAAAAGGAGTAAACCTGCCATAGGGCCTTAATGGAATTGGAACTTACAACTAATTCATAATCAGATAATCAGGGAAGGGCACTTTCACATTCTACTCAAGCAAGATGGAGACATGCTTTATTACCCTTACGAAGAAATAGTTTCTTGTAGGCAGTTCAAATGGGGAATATGAACCTCATCATGATTTTCTCTATCCTTTGATTCATCATAAATGTACATTTCATGGTCAAGTAAATTCCTTCATTTTGAAAGTCATAAATCTTGAAAAGAATATGTCTTTATGCAAATGTTCATTATAAGAACACTGTAGAATACCAGTCTCTCCAACCTTTTCGATAGGTTTAGTCAATATCAAAAGCCTACTAGAATCTAAATTTTAGTGTAGTCTTATTTTAGGTGACCATACATTCTAAGGAAAGTTCAGTTCTTATCAATGGTTATTTCTCTCTGTGAACTGTTGTCCAATCATCATGGAATCTATTTCAGATCTTGTACATCTCAACATAGAGCTGATATATATTTTGTTATACCTAATAGTTTGCAAGTTTTTCAAGTTTAATTTATGCTTAGCCAGTGGTCCTGCCTTTCAAATAATTGGTATCATCACCTAAAAGCCAAATATACAACCCTTTAAAGGTTTCTCTAAAGACACAATATTGTAGGAGTAGGGTATTTCTCTTCATATTTGCAACATGACTCTTTAATTATTGAATCCACTATTAGGTGCCCTTATATCCAAGGAATAATGATTCACAAAGCATAACTCCTCCATACAAAATGGTACCTTTGAAACAATAAATGATTGAATGCTAAATACTTGTAATACTTTCAATTCCCCAAGTCAAAATACTTGCAATTCTTTGAATTCTAGGTCTAGAGATCATTTTTGCAAGACATTACTGTGCATAGGGAGTCAAGTCTCTAATTTTGCAAATGATAATCATCGAGTCTCCATTAGAAATAAGTTTCTGAATCTTTCTTGCTCTTAGAATGTTTATCACTTGATTTAAAGTTAAAATAGGCTTCACAATAAGAGAAGAAACCTTTTGCAGTTTGATCACAACCATAGACCTTCTTATTATGGAACCTTCTCAAAGAAAAGGTGAATATACTTTGCATAATTTTAAGTTTATTAATTATCAAAGCAACAGGTTGTGTTTTAGTTTTGATAGCCCATGATGAGGAACATATGAAACACCTTGAAGCTCATGGATTCTTAATATTGCAGTAGACAAGAGGGAAAGTTTTGTTTCTTACTCTTTGTTTTTGATGCAGTGATGGCATTGGGCTTCGAAATCCTTTCAAGAAGGACTCTTATTTGGACTATGAGAATGATAGTGATGAACAATGGGAAGAGGTACTCATCAATAAATCTCTTTGGTAAGAGAATTTGTAGTATTTTTATTAGCCTTAGTTACAGGGAAAATTGTATATAGCTCTTAGGAATTAGTTTATCATAAATACTAGTTACTAGTAAGTTGTAATAGTAATAATTATGTAGTTTGTAAATTGATATCTATCTTAAATTTGTTTGAATATCATCATTTTCAAGCAATAACAACTTCTTAAAGTGTTCTAGGTCAATGGTAGAGTCCCTGCCTAATTATAAGTAGGAGGTTGGTGGTTCGATTCCTCCGTGCCCTATCATAAATTTGTGGCTACAAAAACGACTAAATTCACATATATACTACTATTAGTAGCTAATTTCCTATATCTTAGTCATATTTAGCTTAGTCATTAATATTTTAACATCTAGTAGTTTATTTAGATGTATATTTGGTCATTAATGGTTGCAATCAGTGACTAAATTAGTAACTAAATTAGCGACTAAATCAATGACTAACTCAGTGACTAAATCAATGACTAAATCCATGACTAAATCAATGACTAAATCATTAACTATCGATGACTAAAATAATGACTAAATAAATGACTAAATCATTGACTATCAATGACTAAATCATTGTCTTTCAATGACTAAATCAATGACTACTAAGTCAAGCTATTAATGACCAGTGAAATACGACTAGCTATAAGATAGTGAAAATTTGCTACTATTAGTCATTGACTCAAAAATAGTTGTTTATAGCCTGAGTTTAGTCATTAATTTCTCATTTTCTACTAGTGATTCAAGCTACTATTACAAAACATGATCATATGGTAAAAAGAAATAAAGACTTAATAAGTACTCTAGATAATTGATCATAGACTTTTAAAAGGAAATATAATCATTGTCTAACTATTCTATTCAAAACATACTCAAGGAACTGAAGAAAACAAAGTTAAACTATGTAAAATATGCTAAGTACTAGATGAAAGACTGAACAACAGGTTGAAATGGGAGTCTGTATAACAAACCAAACAGACTATCTGTATGACATTCTATATACAAAAACACTTAAAACTTTGAAAAAATGATTAATCTAGATGAGCTCGAGCCAGCTGACTCATGCATGTAATAACTAGAATGTAAATACAACAATTTAAACCTATTTAACAACTACATTTACTCTACAAGATAATTCAAATACAATTCATAATTTGAAAACATCATTACCTATTGCAATTTGAAAGGAAATTAGAAATTAAATAAACTCGGAACATAATAAGAATTAACAGAATTGAAAACTAACTATGATTAAATTCTACAATATTGAAGCAGTTTATTCTATTAACATTAAATCAAATAATAAACTAGAAATGCATCAAAAGGAATTGCAATCTAGTCTATATGCAATTGGTTGCTAACTTAAAATGAAAGACTATATAAACAATATCATAATATTGAAATGAAATCCAAGCTACAAGAAATAATAGAAACAATTACAAGATAAGGATCATAATACTGAAATGAAATCGAAGCTACATGAAATAATATAAATGGTTGCAAGAATGAAATTACATAAACAATCTATGAACAAAGCTATACTAATTACAAAAAAAAGGAAATGGCAGAGACTATATGAAAATATAAAACTCTGATTGGAGAGGGGCCCTCCCAGCAAATTGAGTCACAACCTGCTAAATGTTAATGAAAGACGATCGCAGACAGTGTAACAGAACTTCCATTAAAAATAATAAATGAGTATTACAAAGTTTGAATTACACAAAAACTTGTTGAGCTAAAAACTACTTCCACTTTTCGCATACAATCATTCTTATATAGAGTTTGAGAAAGTGAGTGAGTCGACCCTTTAGTGGTTGACTGCTCTTTGAAATGAGTCAACCATCATTACAATCCTTTGCTCCAATGCCATCACATAGTCATCTTTCCTCCCTTATCGCGAGTTGGTTTCCATTGGGAATGAGGTGGCGTGCAGGATTTCCTTCTTTAGCATGACCTAGTGTCGTGATGTCAATCAGAGATGTCTGCTGGGAACCTTTAAGAACAAGGCTCATGCTAACACTTCGACATGTGGACAACAAACAGTTTACAGGTCACTCCATACTTAAATGATGGAGAATCAGTTAGTTCCAATGCATGGTTGTTTTGGTGAGAATGACGAGCTAGATATGCTATGCGCATATCTAGATGAATGTGTGTCTGTGTGTCAAGCCTGCCCAAAAAGTATGCTTTGCAATTAACGAATGCATTTGTTAGCAATTATATCAATTAACATCGAATTTACTCATTAAAATAGTAAAATAATCAAGAATGATTCAATCTTAAATAAATCCAAAATAATATCATACCTGAAGCTAAATGGCAATCTGTATGATGCAAAAGAAGCCAAAAGATAACAAAATATGCGTTAATACATAAGATTTTTAGCTAAAAAATGGTAACAAAATGGGGCTCAACATGGCATTGCACAAGTTATGTAAGTATGAATGTTTGATCATAGATATTGGTCAATGATGGAAGTTTAGAGTTGTAAAAGTATGAATGTTTGATAGTACATATTTCTTAATGATGAAACATTTTAAAAGTTATAAAAGTAGATGAATTATTTTATAGTAGATATTGGACAATCATGGCATTGCAGAGTTGTAACTTGTTGTTAAAGTTTGATACTATATATTGTTCAATGCTTACATTGCATCAACAATATATTAGTGATTGGGCAATGATAGCTTAGTGGCTACAAACTATGATTTCTAGGGTTTAGAATACAAACTAGGGTTTCTGTGGTTCTCTCTAAACCCATCTCATTTCACTCCCTTCTAGCCATAGGTTCTTATCAAACCATCACATTGCAATCCCTTTCCATTTACAACCATAACAACCATAATGATTATGGGAAATTATCCTCATAGCATGGGAAATGAAACAATAATTTGGTAGCATGCCACCTTTGCTCATGAGTCCATTAATTAATATTACATCAATAATTCCCAAGGATATGAAAACTTGTACTTTTTACATGTACATATGCCAAATATTGATTGGAAATATTCTAAGGAATCATGGGATAAATGGGTAGGACTTTCCATCAGGACAATGACAAGGCCAAATTACCCATGCATTCCCTTTTTAGTCCACATAAGTTGAATTCTATCACAAGGTCATTTCAATCATCCCACATAACTTGACTCCCATCACATAAAATGTATCATACAAATAATATATGGTTTATTACTTGTTATGTTCCATGGGTCAAAATGAAGGTACTATTGTCACACTATCAAATACCATAATAAGGATCCCATTAATTTATAGTTATGGAAAATAACATTCCATGCTTTATGTCACTCAGAATATTGATTAACATTAGAAAAGTACATATGATTGTAGATTCATGTATTAATAGATCTTTTTCTTTTTACTCCGTCGGTGTACAACTTCAGGTTTTCTCTAGATTATGCCTCCAATATAATTTCTTCTAGTGTCATTTGTAGTTAAAATAGTGACATAAAGGATTTTTCTTCCTTAGTGTGGCTCTTTTCCCTTCCTTCAATGATCTAGAGTTAATGTTTTATTTCATGGTATTTGTAAATGGGTTCTTTGATGCACCATCCTTAATAACTCTATTATTTATTTGAATTATATGAGTGGTACCCATGATCTAGGTAGTGACATGTGGTCATATCATAAATGGTATTGATAGAAAACATTTCAAGTCCTAAACTTTTGATAACATTTTTCAAGGAATTTCCATGTACTTTTCACAATCTTATCCTTAAATGAGAGCATCCAAACGTTATCCAAGCCCAACTATAAATTCAATTTCCAACTATAAATTCACATTCCAATGAGTCAAATTCATTAAATTAATCTTACCATGAAAAATAATAAAACATAGACATAGTCATATACATAAGAGAAACAATCATTTTTTGGAAAAAAATGGAACATGGTTCCCAATGTATAAATAATGGCAACTCGTACCCTATAAAAAATATGGCAACTCTTGCCATAGATACAAAAAATGGAAACTCGCACCCAAAAATCCCACACCATGGATGATATACATAGGGTGATCACTCAGTCACCTCGACCAATCTCAACACTGCTAGGAACATCTCCAAAATCGATCTTCCTCTTCTTAGAGGTAGAGGAAGCTTGATCCTTTTTACATCTTGGAGTGTTGTGATTCTCTAGGATATGAAATGGAAACAATAAGATATCATTATTTTCTTGCTATTGTATCAATTAACACAATTATAAAATAAAATTAGAATTCAAGTTATAAATAACTCACCCTGGATGAGACTGTAATCTATGAGGCAGTTTCCCTTCTCCTTGTTGCAAGCCTCTTAGTAATGCCAGCCTACAACATTTACAACAATCAATTAATTGAAAAGATTATATTAGGACCAATCTACTCAAATAGTTGATAGAGAAGTTGGTTTGACAACTTTATCCAATGAATTCATGGGGGTACACTTAGATTTAGTTGTGGAAACTATAGATCCAACCACTATAGATGTAGCTACAATAGCTAGTATAATGGTTTCCGAAATGGTGGGTGCAATTGTGGAAGGAAAAATATAAGAAGGAACTGTGGAAGGGAATCTACGATAGGGTTATGGGAATTTACAATGATATAACCCTATCAGTTGTACCATAGAGGGAATTAGCCTATAAGGGGAAATGGTGATATTGGGGGATGGAAAAAGGGGGGATGGGGGAGGGAAGGACAAGAATGGGAAGATGGGGAAGGATGTATGGGAGTGAATTCATGGATGGAGGGGGTATTATGGATTGAATGGAAGTTGTTGACTAAGGGGGGAAGATTGACGAAAACGAAGGGTAGTCGTGGACATAGGGGGGAGGGTGGATGGAAATGAAGGTGTTGACTGAGTGGGAGGGATGGATCAAAAGGGGTGATGGATGGATGGGGGAGGATTGATAGAAGGGGATTCGAGGGACACATTAGTGGCTTCTCCTAGCATATAATAGTTAATGGTTCAAGCTCCAATTATTCCTAGGTTGATAATGACCTCGTTCATACTAGCCCACACCTTATTATTAGATGATGCATACGGGAATATGAAATGACAGATATCCTCCATGCATGCCATGATGGACCATGTGGATGAATTTTTTCTGATAAGAAGATGGCATATAAAGTGCTGCAATCGGGTTATTACTGGCCGATCATTTTCAAGGATAGTGACAAATATGTTAAAGGATGCGATAGTTTCCAAAGAATGGGTAGACATACATCATCTGATCAGATGCCCTTACAGCCTCAAGTCATGATAGAGCCTTTTGAGAAATGGGCTCTGGATTTTGTAGGACCTATCTCTCCCATGTCTCGCAAAAAGAAGTATATCCTAGTTTTCACAGACTATGATACTAAGTAGGTAGAAGCTAAAGCTTTGTTTAGGGTCATAGAGAAATCGGTAGTAGAATTCATATATGAAGAAATTTTCACTCAATTTGGTGTACCTAGAGAAATTGTCACAGATCAAAGCTCTCAATTCACTTCTAAGTTAATGAAAGAACTCACCATGAGGTATGGTATTCGACACTACAAATCCTCAGCTTATCATCCCTAGGCTAATGACCAGGTAGAATCAACCAATAAAGTATTAGAAGCCATCTTAACCAAAACCATTCATTTACATCACAAGGATTGGGTAGATAGACTCACGGAGGCTTTGTGGGCCTATATGATAACATGGAGAAACACTGCCTAACATACCCCCTATGAGTTGGTGTATGGAAAACAAGTCCTTTTACCTATCGAATTTCAAGTTAAAACATTTCGTGTGGAAACACAGTTAGTCATGAATTTGGATGAAGCATAGAAACAACGAGTGTTACAGATTAATGAGTTAGATGAAATTAAACAGGATGCACTCCAACAAACAATCTTAATACATAACCAACGGAAGAAATGGCATGATAAATTTATAAAGAAAAAAAAATTTAACACGAGAGATTGGGCATTGCTATTTGATTCAATATACAAAAATTTTAAAGGAAAATTACTCGTTGGATGGGTCCATATGAAGTAGTTACATATTTTGATAATGGATCAGTAGAAATTAAGACAATTGATGATTCAAATATTTGCTTTGTAGTAAATGGACACAGACTTAGACTTTACCATCAACCCATATCTAAATAGGATTTCGTACAAAATGTCTTGCAGCAAAAGGAGATGGAATTGGTTGAAGAGGAAATCATTCCTCTTCCTCCTGATCCTTAAAGTTATTTTGATTTGTCATTACTTGTATATATGCAAATATGTTTGTGTTCGCCTGTCATTTCTAACAAATTAACTCTATTTTCATCCTTATGATCATTTGTTGCAGGTTTGTCAAATTAAAGTGGAAAGACTCTTTTTCCTTTTTCTTATGAATTTTGTAGATGTTTTGTTAAGAATAAATACGAATCATCTAACAAGTGGAGCTGCAGTTTGATTACAAATATTTTATCTCTATCAATAGCTTATGAAGTATTATTTGAAAAGAGGTAGTGCTTTAAAAGATTCATGATATATATTTCTTTTTAGTTACTATCAAAATTGAAGTTTATATAGTACAATTGGAGAATCCCTTGTATATCATCCTTAACAACTGTTTCTATGATTTGTTATGCTTATATATATGGTACTTTGATTCATACATGTACATTTTTTATTTAATAAGAGCAGTTTCTTGAAAGACCTACTCTAATTATCATATTCTTCAAATTCTTATACCTATGAACTACTGGTTCATCCTATACTTATTATCAAAACTTGCCTCTTAAGCATTTTTGTGGTAACTCGAAAGTAAATGAAATTTCTGCTTGTGGGGAATATTACTTATCATTTCATGAAGAAGATAGACTGAAAGGTCAAACAACAGCTTTAATTTATTCTCTTTTGACATGATCCATAATTAAGGCCATTATAAAAAATACTTATAAGCTTTGTTCTAAATTTGGATTGTGTGTTTAGTAGGCTTGGCATGCTTTAGTACCAACTGAATTCCATATACTTAAAATCATTATACGAAGAAAACCCACTGGGGTAATGAATAGGCCTACTGGCAGCGGGTCAATTCTAAGTAATATATGAAAACAAGGATGTTCGGTAAATGAAAGTAAACCCATCGGGGTACTGAACAGGTTCACTGGTAGCGAGGCTATGATTTCATGGTACCAAGATAAACCCGTCGGGGTACTGAATAGGCCTACTAGTGGCGGGGCAATATCAGGTAAAAGAGATCTGGTTAATCCATTGCTATGCACACGGTTCGTTCAAAACAATAATATTAGAATATATAAATATATGTGTAGGCCAATTGTTTATGATGTCATTAGAGAATGGCTGTAAGTTGGACTTGGATCCAACCATCTAATTCAATCAATACCTAGGATATTATTATCCTAGAAATGGGACGCATAGCTGTAAAATCTCACAAACTTTAGAGTAAACTCAAAATATTCTTAACATGACAAGACATCCTTACAATGACGTATGGATGACTAGTTTTTCCTATGGAATTTTCCAATTATACTATTATAATTCACTTGATCTTTCTAAGCACTGTTATTTCTGATAAATGTACATATCTGAATCATTTCCATTTTACTAGTTTCGTGAAAAAATGATCATGGCATGATAAAAATTTGTATTAAATTAATTTGAAACTACTTAGTTTTTCTTGTATGACTTGAAGACACGTCATATATTTGGTTTGGGGGAGGAAAAGTATGCTGTGAATATTATACTATTGTTTATTTTTCTGGCTATTTATATAAAAGTTTATTTATCTCTCACAAATGAGAAATGTTTTCAGGATAATTAGCAGCAATCTAATCCAGAATAAAGTATGTTTTTATAGAAAAAATTATATATGAATGATCATATGCAGGACCATATGAAGGGTCAAATGCTGGTCCGAATGAAACTCCAAATGATGATCTGCATAAAAATTGTGGTAGTATAAGAACTAATGATTAAAAATCATGTCGAGGTGTTAGCTTAATTTTTTTGGGCAAAAAGTTAAAATTGGCTAAGTCATACCACAATTATTAAGTCACCTTTACAAGGCCATTATGAATAATCTCAACCTATGATGGTTTTATGTTTGTGATCTTGTTCTACCTCCATATGGATTCGATACGACATTATGAATTTTTCAATCATCATGACTCTTCCATTACCCCTATCCTCTTACCCACTTGCATGCGTAAACCATCAAATATTCCATCCTCTTGTTAAAATCAAGATTATTATGGTGATGAATGTGATTTTTCATTTGTATTAAGTCATACGTTCAACCTATCCAAAGTTTTACTTTGGACATGGTTGAACTTATTGCAACCTTATGAACTCATTAAAATGGACATTCTTGACGGCACACATCTCAAGATCTTCTACAATGGCATGATATCCCATGCATTTCAATCCTTTTGTGGGATTGTTTGGATGATTTAATGAGGCATGTTTTAAATCAATTCTTCTATTCTAATATCGCTATCACTTACCTTTATCCCTGTAGAGTTGTGTTAGCCATATTCTTCCTATTACGCCCTACAAACTCTGTATCCTAGTATTTCCTTGAACCATGCCAAATAATTTTGATCCTAAGAGCTACCAAGACTTATTTCAAATGCCAGAGTTCTGGGAGTGCTGAGAGGTCTTTTCCCACGCTAGCTCGAACCCGTTCTTTCACCTATTGCAAGGGTATAATGAGGAAATATCCCTACTTTTCGTGATGATTTTCAATGGAAAGAAGGAAAGGGTTATTAATATAGTCTTCCAATTGTGGAAATTGAACCCAAGTGTTAGAACAATTACACTCACAAAAATTTTCAATTACACATGCAAATTACACACAAAGGAGACTGAATATGGAGCAGAACACTAATCTGTATTGAATAAGTGTACAATAGCCAACCCTGTAAAGTCATAGGCTACCACAATAAATAATTACATGATATATTTGAATGCATAAGGATGCCATTCAAATTTGGTCAAAAGAAGGCTTACTAAATCTAAGCAAATCCCCCATAGGTGCATAAAGCAGTTTCCAAATCTATCTAGGAGCTCACGAATTGGAAAAATCAATTAGGCAATATAATAGATGATGGAAGGAAAAATCATACATGTTTTTCTTAGGAGAAAAGGGTGGAGGATGATGAGGACCAAAAACAAGTTAACTTCACCTAGTCAAACTTTCCCAAGTGCCTTAAAACTTAGAAAAAGCAGGCAATAAAGCAGAAAAAGCAGACATGTGCTAGGAAGGCCAAGAATAAAGTAGATTTGATTCCAAGTGGTTTCCAAAGTGCTCCATGACTCAAATTTAGCAATTTTGACCACTTTGAATGTGTGGAGGACAACTTGCATAAGGTGGAATATGGAAAGTAGGCAATTAAGACAAAAATTGGATTAATTAATGTCTAAGGTAGCTAACTATGGGTTGATTATTCTAACACCCACCCTTAAGCTTGACTTATGAGTAAAATATCAGAAAATAATAGGGCCTAGCAACAAGGCTTAGTCACCCTTTACATACTACATGTCCATTTAACCAAGGAAAGAGGCAAAAACTCAGTGGGAAGAATCCTCCCTTAAACATGGACAGTAAAACAAAATTTGAAAATCTTGTCATCACTCATGCTTCAAAGCATGATTAGAAATCCTTAGCAGTGATTTGAGATTGCTGAATGTCTTCTCACAAAAAAATTGGTGAAGATATTTGCTACTTGTTCTGAAGATGAACAGAAGAGTAGGTGAATGGTGCCATCATGCACAAGCTGTCTGATGTAGTGCATATGGATCTCAATGTGTTTGGTTCTCTGTCTCTAAACTGGATCATTGCAGATTCGAATGGTACTCTAATTATCACAATAGATAGTAGTTGAGTATTCTAATTCAAAGCCACACTCACCAAGTAACCCTGCAACCATAAACATTGATTGCTGCATTTACAACTCCTCTGTACTCTGCTTCTGTAGATGAGAGTGCAATGTCACTCTGTTTCTTGCTTGACTAGCTGTTAGTCCTTCAACAAGCATGAACACATATCTTGATGTTGACTTTCGATCTGTGTTTTCACCTGGTCAATCACTGTCAGTAAACCCAATCAAATCAAGATTAGATTTAGCTTTGTAGAAGATCCCATGAGTCCTTGTTTCCTGAACAAAGTTAAGGATCCTTTTGGATGCTCTCCAATGGATCTCATGAGGATGATCCATGTATATTGAAGCCACACTTACTGCATGAGAAATATCAGGTTGAGTATGTGTAAGATACAACAAACATCCAATCAATTGCCTATACATTGTATTGTTTACCATAGGTGAAGAATCATCTTCTTCAAGCTTAACTCCTGAAAGGAAGGGAGTCTTGCTTGGCTTGCAATCCTTCATGTTGAATTTGTTCAGAAAATCCAAGGAATAATTGGACTACTGTACTTTGATTCCTTGTTTGGTTTGATCAATCTCGAGCCCCAAGAATTGGCTGAATAAGCCCAAATCAGTCATTGAGAATGCATGGTTCATTGCATCCTTCAAGGAGGCAATTTCATCCTTTGAGCTTCCTATAATGAGAAGGTCATCAACATACAAAAAAAAATCATTAATGAACCATGAATCAGCTTCAAATAGACATTTGGATCTGACTTCCATTGAACAAAATTCAGTGATAGCAGATCAATCTTGGCATACCAAGCCCTGGGGGCTTGCTTAAGCCCATACAATGACTTCTTTAGCCTATACACAAGAGATGTATTAGTATAAAATACTTGAGGCTGCTGCATGTAAATCTCTTCAGTGAGATATCCATTCAGGAAATAACACTTCACATCCATGTGGTGTACCTCCCACTGCTTCGAAGCTGCAATGGCTAAGGCTAGCCTGATGGAGTCCATCTTTGCCACTGGTGCAGAGGTCTCATTGTAGTCTATGCCATGTACCTGTGAGTATCCCTTGGCTACCAATATAGCCTTGTATTTCAAAGGTGAACCATCAGCATAAAATTTGGTTTTGTAAACCCACTTACATTGAACTAGCTTCCTCCTTGGGGGAAGATCAACCAACTCCCAAGTGTTGTTCTTCTGGAGTGAGATGAACTCTTATTTCATGGCTGTTTGCCATCTTGGATCATTTGATGCATATTCATATTTCTTTGGGTCTGATTCAACCATCATATAGCATTTCTTTGCAAACATAGGATCTTTCATGCACAGATCACTCTCAAACTGAGATCTAGTCCTCTTAGGATCATTAGGATTTCCAGCTAGTTCTCCAGCTGCATGAATGGTCTCTGCTGCCCATTTTGGTCTTGTAGGACTGTTAGGATATTCAATTAAATCATCATTATAATACATATCAGAATCATCAACTTCAACTATCTCTCACTTACATTTAATGGTTCTGGTGGTGAAGAGGATTCTCCAACTTCCATTGCTGCTAAAGGCTCTTCTTGGAACTAAACACTCGTTTCAATGAAGGATTTTTTTGTGATCAAATTTATCAGCTTGTACCCTTTTCAGTATTCAGAGTACCCAACAAATAGACACTCTTGAATTTAGGGCTACAAATCCTTCCTCTTTTCTGTTGGAATTATAGCCCAAGCCCTTGAGCCAAAAATCCTGAAATGGGTCACATCTGGCTTGTGCCCATTCCATGCTTCGAAAGGAGTCATACCATCAAGATGTTTATGAGGCACCCTATTCTGGATATAGGCTGCACATTTTATAGCTTCAGCCCAAAACTTTGGTGGCAAAGTCTTAGCCTCCATTATGCAGGTTGCCATCTCTTTCAGTGATCTGTTCTTCCTCTCAGCAACACCATTTTGCTGTGGTGTGTAAGGAATAGAATGCTGCATCTGAATACCTGTATCTGCACAATATTGGATGAACTCATACTTGACATACTCACCACCATTTTCATATCTGAGGACCTTGAGTTTCCTCCCAGACTGGTTTTCAACCGAAGCCTTAAAGACTTTGAAGAGGCCATAAGCTTTAGACTTGTGTTTCAGGAAGTAAACCCAGCAATACCTGGAAAAGTCATCTATGAATGTCAATGCATATTTGGCCTGACGCATTGACATATGAGGAAATGGGACAACAATATCAATGTGGATCAACTCAAGAGGTGCAGAGGTTCTCTCATGACTAGCTTTCTCAAATTTATGCTATGGGTGTTTTCCTAAGATGCAGCCTTGATAGACACCTTTGGAAAACTTAATGTTTGGTAACCCTATGACCATATCTTTTTCAATAAGATCATAAATATACTTGTAATTGAGGTGGCCAAATATTTCATGCCAAAGCTTGGTTGCCTCATTAGCATGAATCAGAAGAGCAGAGGGGTTTGAGTAGGGTAGGAAGTGTGAGAACATGTATACCTTTGAAGTGTGATTTGCATCTCCTTTTGCAATGACTTTACCACTTGAGATCTCTATGATCTCAACTTCATCAAGTTATAATATGACCTTCTTTGGAGACCCTGTGTGGGTGATCATCTAATACACTGATAAGAGGTTAGAGGCAAGACCTAGAACATGCAATACATTGCTGAACTTACCATGATCAAGATAAATCCTCCATTTTCCAAAACTTTCAGTGAGAGAGTCATCTCCCAATACAATTGGTGGACCTTTCAACATGTCAAGTGAGGTGAATTCCTCCTTGGTCGAAACCATATGTCTTGAAGCTCTAGAATCAATGATGAAACTAGGTGAGCTTGATGTGCCAGAAACCAATGCATGAACTCTCTCTCTGTCTTCTGAATTTGATCCTCCTTCCCCATTCTTTGAGCTGTCGGGAAGGGAGATGCCATTCTTCTCTAGGAGTTGGGTCAGCATGTCAATTTGCTTCTTCATGCAAGAGTTTTTAGGATGATTTCTCTTACTGCAGTATGCACACTTGCTCATTTCTCCTTTGTTCTTCTTCTTCTGGGGGTTCTTCTTGGAACCTTGGGGCTCCTCTAGAGACTTGTTCTTGTCTCTCTTTTGCTCAGTTGGATTCTTAGCTTTGTTCTTTCCTTTTGAATCCACTCTCGAATCTCCAGCAACTAGAGCTTGGTCTTTGGATGGTTTGATGGTGCCCATCATCACCAATTTATCTTATTCCTGTGTGAGAGATTCCATGCAATCTACAAGGCTAGGCATTTTATAGGCTCGAGCTATCAAATTTGTGGCATAGAAGGTCGATACAAACATTGATATTCAGGGCCAAGCTTGGAGAGTATGGCCAAAACCAGTTGGTCATTCTTCTTTTTGATCCCACACTATTTTAGCTACAAAACAAGGACTTTGAACTTGTAAAAATAGAGTTGCAGGGATTCAAAGCTATTGGGACTCAGGGAGATCAATTCATTTTCAATTTGATGTCCCCTCATCTCATTTGTATTGCCAAAAATCTCAACAAGCTTCTCCCATAATTCATTTGGTGATGTTAATCCATCAAGATGGAAAAGGAGGTCTCTGGATATGCTCAGACACAGGAGACCATAGGCCTCATCCCTCCTGTTGTGCCATTTAATTTTCTCTGCAACTACATTGGGCTCTACTTTTATTTCCATAGGCACTCTGTAGAGGCCTTTCTCTCTCAACAGTATCTCCATCTCTACTTTCCATTCAAAGAAGTTAAATGTAGTCAAGATGATCTTCTGAGATTGATCCATAGCTCATAATTTGTCCCTTCAGTCAGCAGAATGCTCCCAGTCAATGATGTCAAACCTGCAATAACAAATTGGAAGGAGAGAAATCGATCTACAAAGGATCTGATACCATGTGGAAATTGAACCTAGGTTTTAGAAAAATTACACTCACAAAAATTGCCAATTACACATGCAAATTACACACAAAGGAGACTGAATATGGAGCAGAACACTAATGTGTATTTAATAAGTGTACAATAGCCAACCTTGTGAAGTCATAGGCTTCCAAAATAAATAATTACATGAGAATTTTGAATGCATAAGGATTCCATTCGAATTTGGTCAAAAGCAGGCTTACTAAATCTAAGCAAATCCCCCATAAGTGCATAAAGCAATTTCCAAATCTGTCTAGGAGCTCACGAACTGGAAAAATAAATTAGGAAAGATAATAGATGATGGAAGGATAAATCATACATTATTTTCTTAGTAGAAAAGGGTGGAGGATGATGAGGACAAAAAACAAGTTAACTTCACCGAGTCAAACTTTCCCAATTGCCTTAAAACTCAGAAAAAGCAGGCAATAAAGCAGAAAAAGCAGACATGCGCTAGGAAGGCCAAGAATAAAGCATATTTGATTCCAAGTGGTTTCCCAAGCACTCCATGAATCAAATTTAGCAAGTTTGACCACTTTGGATGTGTGGAGGACAACTTGCATAAGATGGAATATGGAAACTAGGAAAATAAGACAAAAATTGGATTAATAAATGTCTAAGGTAGCTAACTATGGGTTGATTATTCTAAAACCCAGTAACTGAGGATTCTATTGTGCTCACAACCAAGCTCCCTAGAGAGGGTACTTGGTGGCACAAGCATTGGTTTGTTCTGCGGGCATCCCACAACTTCTCCCTTAAACCAAAATACCGGCATGCCATAGGTTTCAAAGATTTTCATCGCAACTAGATTAAGCCAAAGTACATCAATCCTTTGAAATTCATCATCCTTTTGATCACTTGTGAAGGTAAATTTAGTGTATTTAAAGCATGTCATATCCATTTTCTTGGGCATTTTGTCGGTAATAAGTTTCTTAATTTCCCTTTATATTTTCTTAGAAGTATAGAGAAGATGTCGAGCTAGGTTAAGAAAAATAATGGTAACCCTAAAGGAAGCTTGTATCACCATAGTTTGATTAAACTCTTAATCTTAGACAATCTCAAAGAGTGGAACCAATCTTGGCATACCTTCGTGTTTAAAGTTCTTAACCCCCATCTAAATATCTGAAAACACCCTCGACATCTTCATAATTTTAAACCCAGTCAATCTCCAACCATGGAGGAGAAAACCCCAATCTTTTTCATCTTGATGATGACACATCAGAGGTGAGTCCATCCACTCATACCACCCCTGTTATCCCTACTCATTTTTTACCCTTATCACGACCTCGCACCCGAAATAAGAGGGTAAAATTTGTGCAAACCATAGTTCAGCCTAGCATCTAGACTATGGTACAACTTGATGTTCATACTCATCATCTAGATGGTATGGCTGAAGCGTATAACCCTGATCCAGTCTCACCTTTGTTCACGTTGGCCCGTGTCTCGACTGAATTAATGAAAGATGTTGATTGTGAAAATGTTCCAGCACCTACATGGAATATGAGTCCTGACAGACACATTCCTTCCGTTGATATCGATCTGCCATGAAGAGAGATGAGTCCCCCATAAGAGTTTGAGAAACCTGCAGAGCCATCTACTCCACATCAGCCAATGGTAGATGAATTGACAGAGGAATTGGCTTAATCAATTAGCCAAAATAAAGAATATGCTAATATGATTGCAAGTCTTCGCCAAGAGAATAAATATTTGTGCTTGCAGGTTAAGATCATCGAAGAGCTGAACAAGGACATCAATTTGTCACATACATCTCAACAGGAGAGGTGTGCTATTTGAAATCATAGGCTCAAAAATTGAATTTTAAAACCTTTGTTTCGTCAACTAAGTCGAAGGTAGCTGCTAACACACCTCAGCCTTCTTCATGATTTATTCTTCCTAATGCATCATAATTTTTCTCAGTAGGACCTGGAATTTCTTTGGTTTGGGGGAATGTTGATCCCAGTTTTTCTATCATTTTTTGCTATTAATTTACATGTTTTACATATGTTTTGTCACGTTTTAACATAGTTTATGTCATGCAACTCGCTATTCAGCCCCAGGTACGACTATATTTTGGGTTTATGCAAGTTCTGGTTCATTCTCATTATTTCATGATTTAATTAGTTAATCTGATGATGTTTGATATATGTTTGATGCCTAATTTGATTGCATACCATATTCTTCAAATGAACCGACGAACAGACAACACATTCACCCTAGATATGCATAGAGCATATCCAACTCACTATCCAGCTCACTGTTCAATCCGTTGAGCTAACCGCACGCTATTGATGGAAGATTCCAGAGCATTAAAGCATGGAAACTGCTTGTTTTCCATACGTATGGGTGATATTGTGATCTTCATTCTAGAAGACTCGCCAGCGTCCTCCTCTGCTTGACACTATAACATCAATCCATGCAAGAAGAATCCTCACACCACATCACACACCATGAAGAACTAACACACGATGAAGGAGGAAGGAGATTTGTGTGTTGGCTCTTGATCAGTTAATTGTCATAATGGTTGACTAAATTTAGAGAGCAGTCAACCACTAAAGGGTCAACCTATTCACCTTTGTAAAAATTATATATACCATCCTCTACGCGGGTGCTTTGTTAGTCTCTTTTACATGTAATCAGTCATTTTGAAGAACTCTATAATATAGTTTCTCATTTTAATAGAAGTTTTCTCATGCTGTTTACGATCCTATTCTTGTAAATAATTTAGTGAGCCATCACTCTGACTGTTCGGAGGGCCCCTCATCAACCAGAGGTTTCATTCTTATGTGAATTTTTCTTTATCTACATTAGTTTAATTTCATTTATAATTTGTTATGTAATTTGGTTTTTCTACAAATACTTATATCATTGTTTCCAGTAGCATAGATTACATTATAATGTTGTGTTGTTAAAGTAGTTTCATTTCCATACATAATTAACTGGTTGTGTGCATAGCCTTGCTTTCAGTTTGTTTTCTAGCTTTCCTTTCAGCCTTATGTTTGGTTTCATTGTTACAGTCAAGTAGTATTTAGTTAGTTTAATTTTGTAGGTTTAGTTTGGTTGTAGTTAGGTTTGATTCTATCAGTTTTATCTAATTTTTAGATTTAGTTCAATTATATTTCAGTTTTTTTATGATAGGAAGCAATTTATTTTTATAATTATAGACTAGCATAAGTCATCCTTTGACAGTAGGTCTAGTTCTATTTATTTCTATTTTGTTGAAAATTTATTTGGTTATAGTTCAATTTGTTTCAAGAATGCAAGAGTTAATGATTTTCCTTTAATTATGATTTAATTTAAGTTATCCCGTTGTTGAATTTGATTATCAAGTAGGTTTTCTTATCATTCCTTATGCGTTTTGTTATCATGTGCATGAATCATCTGATCTTGAAATCATTTAGATTAACTATCTCTTTAAATTCTAGTATTTTCTGTATACAGACTATTATTCAGACAAACTATTTAGTCTGCCATTCAGACCTACCTTCTAGTTTGTTATCCAGCCTTTCATTCATCCTATAGTGTTTGTATTTTGTTTTAATCATGTTTCTTTAGATTTTTATTATGTTTTGATTGTGGTAGCTAGATAATAGTGATATTGATTATTAAAACCTTAGGTTAGACTATTTAAAGTATTTATTAGAATCTTATTCCTATTTTTCTCTCCTTTCACCCTATGCTTTGAGCTATGCTATGTGATTTTATTCCTCTTGGTTTCTGATTTCTTTCTTGAATATTGTTGTAATGTTTTGTAATCATATTGTTGGTTTGGATTGACTTATTTCTTTGTACATGGAGTTTTAGGATCAGATGTGTCAATTTCTAGTTTACTAGTACCTTAAAAATTGATCACAGTAGTAAGACTCTTCCTTTCACTGTGTGGTCACTGAAGAGACTTGTAGAATAGGATTTAAAGTTATTTTTACTAAGTTTTCTACTTGCTTCTTCTTAAGTTATTTTTATTAAGTTTTCTACTTGCTTCCTTTGTTAAGTTACTTTTATTAAGTTTTCTAGTTTCTTCCTTTATTAAGTTTTCTACTTGTTTATAAGTTAGGTTCTTTTCTTTGTACTCCGGTTCGTTGTTTGATAAGTCAAAAGGATTTCATTTATGGAATAAATAATCATGTTTACTATCACCTGTAATTGGACATTTCTTAGCTTGCACATATTTGTAGAATTTATATTAGATTTGATTCCGTTTAGTTTCTTTACTTCTTTTGAAAGTCATTTTGATACCACTCCTGCTCCTGTTCCAATCACAGTGAATGCTTATCCTCAGAACAACCAAGGAGAGTGGAACTAGATAGTTTAGTTTATCCATTATGTATAGTTGTTGGTTGCATGTATGGTCTACTTGTTGCAGTTTAAGAAATATATCTAGTGTTGTAATTTTGTTTTCTTGTATAGTTAGTTTCTGAAGTTGTTTATAAAAGCTTTCTAATTCTCATATTAAGAATTGGAATAGTTGATTACCAGGAAAGTTTACTTTCTTTAGTATTGTTCATGTCTTTTTTTTTAGTACGTGTTTATATAGTAGAGTAGTATAGATTGATACTGCTATGGTATAGTATTATGTTCCAGTCTAATTTTCTTAATAAGTTAAATTTATAGGAGTTTGAGTTAGTCTTTCATTTTGAAAGATCTTTCGATCTTTTCCTTGTTAAAATATTTCTACAACGCCCTTGGAACCCCTCTACCTTTGCATATACTTTGTGTCAACTTGAAGTTTAGCAACCTCGGTCGATAATTAAATATTAGGTGGATTATTTAAGTCATTATAACACCCAACAATCCTCTTTATTGACCATCCCCTTGAGACCATATTTACTATCTATCCCTTTAATCATGTCTTCCAACTTGGACACTCTAAAAGATATATCTTCCATTTCATCATATGTCAGGGATGAATCTCTGGCCTTTTGACTGGAGTGCAATTTTTTCCAATCCATTTTGTTGGAATTTTGAACAATAAATATATATCACACCCTAGGGTTTAGCACAAATATATCCTTGTACTCAAATCTATTCAAATTCAAAATGACGTACCATTTTCAAACCTAGATTAGAAGATTGTTTTATGGATGATTTGTAACTGATGTAAAATTTGAATTCTGACTCCTCTAGGTCTAGAATGTCAGGATCTAGTACCCTGATGTGTCCTATTTCCAATTCCGTAGGTTTGGCCTAATTTGGATATGCCAATAAAAATTTATTACAAATATACCAACTTATGTTTGGCCTATCGAGAAGTACATTTTCATACGTATGCCACGAGTGCAATATTTTGTTTCTACAGATGAAAACCCTACCAAAGATACCCTGGTCTATCTAATTTCTGATGCAAAAGGTATCACTCAATTGGGATATTATATTCCTTAGATATGACCTTTTTCCATAGAAAACATGTTTTAGACTAGGTTTTGGACTAGTCAAACACCCTAGATTCCTCCACAAATATCTCCTGAAATGTAATGGATTATGATCTAAATTTCAAAGTGGAAATAAATTGACCTTATTTAGAAAGTGGGGTTTTAACCTTGATCTCTAAATCATTGTAGAAAAAAAATTGTAGTGAAAATTCCAAGGTGACTCATTTTACAAAAGTGAGTCTCGAGGAAAGAGCTTTGATACCAAATGTTATGCAACCAAGTCCCAAAAATAGCATAAAAATAGCAAAAAATACCAAAATAGAGTAGTACATGCCTTAATAATAAAGAATATAGATGAATAGCAATCCTCTTGAAGGGAGGAACCTCCTTACACGATGTAGTGTGTACCCAAGACAAGACAAGATACAATCGTGACTCAAATGGCAATATCTCATTTTTATATATAGGAGACCAAGGTGTACAATAACAACTAATAGACCCATTATTAGACCCAAGACGACATCACTAATATGTAATACACCACAATATAGGGGGCAATGTGCTACACTATAGGGTGGAATGTGCCCAACATTTAGGGCTTAACAGAAACCTAATATGGTTTCATCAACTTCATCATCATTCTTATAACTTGGAAGAGTTCACAGGGGGGATATATATTTTCTGGAGGCCTCTTTGAAAAGGGGTTTGGACTGTTGGGTTGTCATTCTAGGATATATGTGTTGGGATAAGACTAGGGTTCTATCTCCAAGTCTCATGGTTTGATATGTGAGTGTCATCCTCCTTTCTTCTAAAGGTCGCAGTCCCTCTTAATCTAGAATGCGCAACATATTCCTTATGCTATCAACCTTAATATGCCACACTACTTTCCTGATTTGGGAGAAAAAGGATGACCACCAACTCGTGAACTCCGAGATATATACCATTTGGGGAAATAGATTCCATGCTAAGTTGAATCCTATAATTTATAAGGGTCATCGTCTTCGAACTCTAGAATTTAGGATTCTTTTATGGTCGAATTTAGGTCAGAATGGGTTATATCAACATCATGGATATCAACTTGATGATCATATGACTACATTCCCATCGGATTTGGGATTAGGACTTGGATTTTTGGTTGGATGAGATATTTTTACTGGTCAAAATTATTGGTTCGGGGTTAAAATTTGCTTAACTGGATTATGGTAACTTTTAGGTTCTACAATACTAAAATTGTTAAAAGACGAGTGATTTACCAAATTACCTGCAATGTTCAAGGTGGAGGATGATTGGACTTCAAATATGAGATTGGATGACTCGAGATGTCTGTGTGTAGTATGATTGATTGATTGGAGCTCTGGAGAATGATGACAATAACCTAATAACTCATGGCTTATCTCCTTTTAAACAGTTGGAAAATTCAAACTTTTACAAATGGAGGGATTTGATTTGATGAGGGGGGATGACATGGGTATTGACAAAAGGGGACCACATGAAAACTAGATTTGATGGAAATGGGATGACATGGGTATTTACAACTGGGAACAATTTGCTTTCTTGAGTAGAAACCACCCTAGTTTACTAGGGAAGTAACACTCAATAACCTTAGCGTTTTTCAAAAAGGTCTAGAGGAGACGCAACCAATAATATTTGATCATGCATCTCGAGTCCTTTATGGCACAACATGCCCTTAGGACCTTATTTTGTCCTTTCATTTTATGGGTGCATGATGAACGACAACCAGTAGATCTAATATACCTTTTTTCTCACTTGGTCGTTCACAAATCCTATTAACTGCTCCACCTTTTTGACAGTGTGATTTTAATCTCCACTATATATATGATTGATCTGCTTTCTCTATCATCTTGCCACCTTCCTTTGTATCTTGTGCATATTTTCCTGATGCGCCATTCACCTCAATTGTTGGTCTCTCCAAGATCTATAGTGTTTCGTTGCATCAAAGCTAGTGCTGAGATTCACATTTGTGATCACAAGCAACAACATTTTTTCCATGCCCTTCATTGGATTAGCTCCTTAGGGTTGGTCCTTGAATATTATAATAGGTTTTCTGGCTTGAAAACCATAGAGAGTCTTTATATTAATAATCCTCAACATCATTATCATGTAATCACATCACTATCCACATCATCATAGTAATGTTTCTCACTTTTCACCTTTTGCGACAATGAACTTTTATGTAAATTAATGACTTAATCTTTACTCTCATATATACTAATATGTAATAATAAAAATAATAAAAATTTGATATTGTAGAAAAAATAACATTTCCATTTTAAATTGGTTTTAATGTAGTAATTTTTTTAATTAAAAAATTCTTTTGTTAGATTTAAATTTTTTTTTAAAGGTCCATTATTATTTTTCATGCATCTCCTATGTAGTGAAAAAACCACAAGTCCAATTAAATATCTAAGTTTTTTCTTATAAACATTCTTTAGTTGAACACTTTTTTTCCATTATGATGAGAAATAACTCATTAATTATATATATATAAAGCCATGGCCCCAAAAATTATCATTTTAAATAATTACAGTCATGTTATATATAGTTTTATATATATATTGAGGATAAATTATAATATTGTTAAAAATATTTTTTGAAATTTTGGAAATGATTTTTCTTATTTTTTATAATATAAATTATACAAAGATTTATAATATTTTTTTACATTATTAATGAAATAAAAATAAATATAAAAATATAAAAAATAAAATTATTTTAAAAATAATATGATGCTTAAGAATATATTACTGGACTAAAGAGTTAGAGGTCTCCATGAAAAATCATTTTGCCAAGTAAGTTACAGTCAAATGGAAAATACCAAAGCAACCAAGTTTAAATAATAAGTTTGTATTAATAAATTTGGTGGACATGTCAATCACACTTGGTCCATATTACTTCCACTTATATTGTAATATTCAAGATGGAAATGAGGTTAGATGAAATGTGAGACAAAGTTTAGTCAAAACTTCATTTAGGCTAACATTTTCTTTGGTGAAAAAAAACTCAAAATACATGTATCATGTGGTTTACACATACGGTACTAAAATACATGTATCATGTGCTTTACACTTAATAAAGAGATGGAGGTGTCCATGAAAAATCATTTTTCCCAGTAAGTTACATTCAAATTGAAAATACCAAAGCAATCAATTTTAAATAATAGGTTTGTATTAATAAGTTTGGTGGACATGTCAATCACACTTGGTACATTTTACTTCCACTTATATTGTAATCTTCAAGATGGAAATGAGGTTAGATGAAATGTGAGATAAAGTTTACTCAAAACTCCATTTAAGTTAACATTTTTTTTCAGGAAAAAAAATACATTTTTATTACTGTAAAGGAACTAAAATACATGCATCATGTGCTTTAAGAACAATTTGCAGAATTACAAGTACCAAATTTAGAATTTATCTATGATTTATCTTTAGCTCAGCTAATTAATTGTTTGCACAAACTAGAATTATATTACTCCAAACATGAGCAGGAAAAAAAAGCAATTTAAAAATAGATGTTATGCAATCTCTTCTGCTAATTTACATAAAGAATAAAAGCTTGTACCTTGAATATTCATCTTGCACAAAGTGTCCCAATTCAGCACCTTCCCTTAGAGTATAATAAACGTGAAGATTTTATACTTGAGGTTGCTAAGTATTTCAAAAACCTGACAACCACCCACTAGCTTGATATGACAGCTCCCTCGACATAAGAGAATATGCATGACTAGCTATGAAGAAACCATTCAAAACATCACATGACCACACATGATATGGATTTATGTGAGAACTAAATTAAAGAACAAATATAGAATCATAAACACAAACATATTGCATGGAAAACATAGATACAAGAAATACATATTCTATTAAATGACGAAAGTAGAACATATTGTATAATAAAGAAGCTAGAATGGTGGTGGCTATCTTTGAGGAGAGATGTGGATGCTACGCTCATTCATTCCAAGATTAATACAAAATGAGGCCAAACTGGACTATTTTTCAGAAGCATGATGGAAAGAACCCTAAACTTCATAATCATAACCCTAGAATATGATTCATCATAAAGTTTGCAACCCCAATGTGGTTAGTTGAACAATCAACTTCCCAAGGTCATAACTTTTGCATACGATCTCTGTTTGGGGCACTCAATAGCCGGTTATAAATTTCTATCCAATATTTACAATTTTCATTTAGAAAAAATGTATGCCTCTGATAACCATTTTCCTCCCAAATTGCCAAAATGTCATTTAGGGCCTCAAAACACACTCGAAAGTTTGGGACCTGAAAAACTATAGAAAAATTACTAGGAAACTGCCAAAATGGACAAATATTTTGAGCCGTTGGAATAGGTGGGTGGACACCAATATCCATATGGATTGTTTCTTCCCCCTTAGGAAGAAATAGTCTCCATTGTCTTGAATCCCTTATCATATGTTGAACTACGTGCTGATTTGATCTCTTGGTGTCACATTTGTTGAAGTGAGAAGGTTGCATTTCTTTGACATCTTCATAGGGCTATAATTTTTGTTGATGGTTGCACTAAATTTGTTCAACAATTTTGGTTTCCATGTTATCCTTGGTATGAACCTGTGTGTATGGTTTATTTATGGAGGAGCACCTTGAATGTGTGGCCTTGCACTAGAGAGGTACTCAGGTAGATGAGGAAACACTGGCTTTTGATTCTTCTTGTTTTTGTTGAGTAGAGACATCATGTGTAGAGGATTTGGAGGAATTTGTGATCTGATGTTCTCCGTAAGAGGAAATTCTGAATAAGGAAAATTTTCGAGTGTGTGAGATTATCTTCCTTCCCTATGAGACTATGGCATGTGCAACTATCTCTGGTATCTGATATAGTTGTCCTCCCAAATAGATAATTACACTATGAGGTCGTGACTCATATGCAACATGACACTTCCACATATATGGTTGTCTTAAAATAACATAACAGACTTCAAGTGGATCCACATCACACAATACCCTATCTTTGAATGGATTGATTGCATTTGGTAAGATAAATTGATGACTGACTCAAATACCTCATCCTTGGATTATACAACCAATGGTGTATGGTTGTGAGTGTGGTGTTGTTGGTAGGTCCAATATCTTGATGAATTCACCTGAGATTGGGTTATTTTGGTTGTTTTTGCTGACAACAAAATGTATGGCTGTTCCCTTGACCCACATTTGTGAGTGGAATACGTGCTCCTCTGCCTTTGACTCTTCAGGTTCCTTTAGTTGAATCCATGTTGTAGCAACAATAACATTGGTTTTTTCATCAATGATTCAATTCCCCTGGTCTGCGGATGTGACATTGGGTTCTGAATCATAATCAAAATTGGGATTTGATTCTAAAGCTTTGATCATGGCCACGAATGACTACTTTGAGCTACATTCATTGGTGTTATGCCGGGGGATTTTTTGGAACCTGCACCACTTCCTAGTGTCCTCCTTTTTCTTTCCATTACCCTTTATTGTGTGTCATAGGGACTAGATTTCCTTTCACTGTCCTATGTTCTTTAATCCAAAGTTTCCCTTTCCTTTATTTTGTGCTGGATTTTCAAGTTTGGATTCTCTATTGTTCTTATGCTGAAATTTATGCTCAATTTTAATAGCATCCTGAAAGGTGGCTCCTAATGAAGAGAAGTCCAGTAATTCCATGTCTGTTTGGATGTACTGATGTAAGCCACAATGATATTTTAGTACCAGGTTCCATTCAAAGTCCTCAATAACCAGTTTTGTGTGCAAGTTATGGAAATTGTTGGTTTCCTCTGACATCATTTGGTCTCTCTCTTGACGAGGAATGGTCCATTTGGTGTACTGGTCATCATAGTTTCCCACAAGATATTATTTTTCTTTAATGATATCTATAAAATAGGCCGAAGTGGGGTTGAAATCAAATATTTTAGACTCATCTGATGATTTTTCGTCACAATAAGTATCCCACCAATTTTTTACATGGGGGACTGCCTTAAGGAGCGAAAAGGTGATATTTTCCTTGTAAAAAAAATTATGGATAGAGAAATAAGCTTCTGGTAGATTCAACCATTTATCTATGGCTTCAAAATCGATATGGCCTTCAAATAAAGCGATACAAAGTTAACTTGTACCTTGAAAGGAGAATGAATGCTCATTGAAGTTGCATCCGCCGCTGTAGGAATTTGTTGAAGGATCTGGGATAAATTATCCATCATCTCATTCCTTTGTCATGTGAGAGATTCCTCAATAAAAATATCAATAGTATATCCTTCTCCATCATGTCTCTTTTATTTCACCATGTGAGGCCATTTGAAATGGCGAGAGTGTTCTTACCAAGGTGAAATTAGTTGGAGACCCAATTCTCTATACCCTGACCTCGTCAAGGACATGCACCGAGAAATAATTAAAGAGGAGATTGCTATGATACCACTGATCCATATTTATGTGAGTAAAAATGAAAAAAAAAATTAGAATCATAAAAACATACATATTGAAAGGAAAAGAGAGATACATTAAACACATATTCTATTAAATGGCGAAAATAGAACAAACTATATAATAAAGTAGCTAAAATAGTGGTAGCAATCTCTGAGAAGAGATGTGTCTGATATGCTCATTCATTCCAAGATTAATACAAATGAGGCCGAAAGGGCCTATTTATCATTAGCATGAGGGAAAGAACCCTAAACATCCAAAAAATAACCCTAGAACATGAACAATTATAAATTTTATGACCCCAAGGTGGTTAGTTGAACAACCAACTTCGTAACGGCATAAATTTTCCATACGATCTATGTTTGGGGCTCTTTATATCCCATTGGAAAGTTCGATATGAGATTTACAAATTTAATTTATGGAGAATGCATGTTGTTGTAAACCACTTACCCCCTGAATCGCTAAAAAAATTCATTTAGGGCCTCAAAACTACCCTAGAAGTTTCAGACCTGAAAAACTGTAGAAAATTTCCAGGAAACTGCCAAAATGGAAAAATATTTTGAGCTAGTGGAATAGGTGGGTGGCCACCGGTATCCATCTAGATCAATACATTATAAGTTTCCTATTCCATGCTTGATTCAAATAGTAAATACGCTTCTCATTCAAAAAATATACCAAATCAAGAGACAAAAATACCATGTTCCCACAACCTAAAATACCACCTTTCCAAGTAAAACCTTAGCAAATTATCTAACCCTTTAGGTAAGTGGAGAACCAACTATTGGAAAATCCTCAATGATTTCTTGCCAATAGATCAAATTCCCCTGCTTGATTTCTCCAAAAGCATGATCCAATCTAAAATCTCACCTTGACCAATATATTTTAACTCTATAATGTTTTTTCATAGACCTTTTTCCGAAATAAGATTCCACACAAATTTGGAATCAATAAATTGACCAAACAAATTAATTTAATTTAAGCCCCAACCCCCACATTTTTTGGTTTTGAAACAGAATTCTAGGTTGTCCAATGAAACTTCGAAATAGATTAACCCCTTCAAAGAAACCTTAGCCATTTTTTTTTATGTGAGACAAGACACCTTTAGCTATTTTGGCTAATGAAAATCAATATACAAGAATAGTGGTTAAAACTTCCTTAATTAGAATGACTTTTCCACCTCTTGTTAACCACCAATTCAACCAGGTATTAATACGAGCTTCAACCTTGCTCAATAACCAATTCCAATATTTTTTAAATAATTATTATGTTTTCAATGGAATACAAGATACTTAAACCCATATTCTACAACCAAATGTTCTAAAGGAAGGATCTCATGAAAATGTAATAAAGAAACCTCATATATGTCAATATGCTAACAAACAAATTTCTCATAGTTTATCACCATAGTTGTAACTAAAATAAAAGTATTTAAGATATCTAGTAAATCTTGATCGTATTCTTCATAATCACCTAGGAAAAATAAAACATCAGCAAAAAATAAGATGTGAGTAACCCTAACCTCCTCACTAAATTCAATACCCTGAATCTTGTTCTCCATTCTTGCAACACATAGAAATCTTCTAAGCCCTCCCATCATGATCATGAAAAGATACAAAGACACAGGGTCTTCTTGTCACAGTCCACGTGAAGACGTGAAGAAATTGGAAGCTATTTATAATGACAACATGAGAGACAAAAGTAATACATGCCCGGATTTGGTTGACCATTTCCAATGAGAATCCAAACTAAATCAAAACCAATCTCACATAAATCCAACACATTCTTTCATACACCTTAGTCAATTCATTTTTTATTACTTTTGTTTCCACCCTTTTAGTTTTAATAGTACGAAGACACTCCAGAGATGTACCTACTACTTCATTATTATTGCGACCATCTAGGAAGCCAAATTGTTCTGGATAAATGAAGGTTGATAGCATAGGTTTTATCTAGAAAGATATAATATTTGAAATAATTATATAAACACCATTACAAAGTGAGATAGGTTGAAAATCCCCAAAATTAGAGGGATTGTTCACCTTGTTAATAAGAACCGAATAGATAGAATTAAAAGAAGGAAACAATTTACTGACATGCAAGACTCTTCAACCACTTTCAGAAGATCAGAACAAAAAAGGTTAAAAAATATTAGGAAAACTTCATTAGTCCACCCATCTGGGACATGAATTTTATCCTTCTTGGATTTTCAAACTATATATTTTAATTTTCCCAAAGAGATCTACAAATAACCTCTCATTATCTTCAAGATTCATCCTAGAAAAATAAGAACAAGTTTTAATGATCTCTGGTGGGTTATTTCTTTCTAGTATAGTATAAAATTCTTTGAAGTATGCTACCACTTACTCGACAATATTGTTGAACCCCCTAACTAGTTCTCCATAAACAACTGAAATCTCCTAAATAATATTCCTTCTCTTTCATTTATTAGCAAACTAATGAAAAAAGGAAGTAATCTCATCTCCTAAAGAGAGCCAAACCACTATACTCTCCATACTTCAATTTGCTTCCCTCTCCCTTAGCATTCCTTTTTTTATATTTTCTAAATCCACAGTTAAGTGGAGATCCTCAAAGTTGAATGAACCAAAAGAGTGAAGTTGATTAAAGGCCTGAATTTTCTATTCTGGATCCTTAAGAATTTTATCCCTTGACTTAAACTTCTTCAAAGGCTAATCAATCATCACTTTCTTTACCTTCATAAGAGAATTTGCAAACTGTCAGCTCAGGGAAAGGTCTTGGCCATAATCATAAAGAACCCAATTGTCCATAATGTGTTTAGTAAAGTCTAGATCCTATGGCCAACTTGAGTTGAATTTATAAGTTGTAGGAGTATTTTTATCCCCACAATCAATTTTTAGAATAATTAGGAGGTGATCAAACCCAACCCCAAGAACCCTCTAGGATCTAGAACTCTAAACTCTTTGCAAAAAGGAACTTGACATAATAAATATGTCCAATCTCTTTGAAAAAACCACCTCATGAGCATGACTATTAAACCAAGTGGGTTGAAAATAAATTGATTCAATATCTATAAAATCCAATGTCTCCATATGATGAATAAGAAATCCTTGCAACGGATCTAGTCTTTCTCTCCTAACCCAAATTTCAGCTTTTTTTAGTATAAAATTTAAATTCACGCATATGATTAAGTTCAAGTACTTAATTATATTTAGAACAAATTAAAAATCCCAAAACAAATGCTTCTGAATATAAGTTGTGAATTTATGAACCATAGGAGATCATCAGGATGAATAATACTTTACAATTAGGAAGAATCATGAATTGCAGTGTTAAAATTGGTAAAAATGCACTGTAAAATTAAACATGGAAGAAAAACAACATTGCTAGCAATAATTGGTAAAAATATTCATTAGATTGTGTATGAACAATACATAATGCAAAGGAAGAAATTTAAATACTCCAGTAGTGATTAGAATCCCTAACTTTATACATGACCAGCATAGGGAAAAACAACATTGTATACATCACTAGTGTAGCTCTGGACAATTGAATCATTCAACAATCAATTAACAGACCTTGGTAGGTAAGAATGGGTGGGTTTATCCTTAAATCATGCAAAAGAGGCACATTATCTAGCTGAAGGTGAACGAAAGGTTGCCATCAAATCTTAACTCCATTATGTTGAGGGTGGACTGAAGGTGGGACTCCCCACAAGTAAATTTGAACCTGAAATCCGACAGCTTTGATATCTAAAATTCAAAAAACATGTGTTTGTAATTCAACAAAAACATTTTTTGATGTTGGTGGGAATTTCTCGGTTATTTGACACAATTTCAAACTCTATCAATATTTCAACAGCATATCATCGTAAATTGGGCAATTTTTACTTGAATTAGCTGTCATAATTCCAATGATGAGATGTCGAATAACCGACAAATATCACTTCAATGCGACGCCTAGAATTCATCGGTTCTAGTAAAGTCTTCATTGAATGTCATGTCCAAGGTGTCGGAATTCCAACGACTTGAGGATGTTTTTTAAAAAAAATAGCAGGTTGTATCTTTAGTTTTAATGACTATATTGGTTGTACATGACTATGATGTAGAAATATAAGCCCAGAATGGTAGCGTTGGACTCAACAATAGATGTAATGTGTTGGTAGATTTCTAGTACTATGGGACACATTCCTCAACAAGCAATAGACTCTCCAAATCCATACCGAAGTGAACATAAGTATATTCCCACAGAAAATGACCTTTGTCTTTGAGTGAGTGTGCCCTTATGAAATGTACAAAACCTTCAGACTGGTGCACCCTCATTTTTTATTAAGATCTGGAAGTTGCCAAGGCTCCACACACATGATAATAGAAGATATAAGGTGGAATATAAAGAATCTGATCATGAAATATTCTTAACCCCCACAAATAATGAAAGTAAATAAACCCTTTTTAACTGTGACAAACCATGGGTGTCCCCCCTCTAAGTCTGAGGATGGTTGCTCATGTTCCCTCGTGTAGACAATAGATCTGGTGTGGATAAAATAAACTTAGCATTCTTCTCCTCAAGTGTGCCTCTCTCTCAAATGTTTGAAAACTCAACGTAACTTCTTAAGAAAATATATTGTCTTCCTCCACGAGTGCACCCTTCCTCCATGGTAGACAAAAATTGAATAAAAAACCCTCAAATCTACTTGGAAACTTGATGGTACTTCACAACAATAAAACTCAATGAAGAAATATAAATGATCTCTTCCACAAGACTGATGCAATGGAGAAAATATTGGTAGTTAAATAAAAAAGGGTTTAGTTTAGAAAAACATTTGGTTTTCATATCAAGCCATAAAATGAATTAGGAAATTAAAAAAATGTAGTGTCTTGAATCTAGACCACATTTAGATTTTGGAAGAAGATAAATTTGATTACCATTTAAATTCTACATAAATAAATCATGACAAATAGCATGTCAATGAATGAAGTTGGTGAGAGATTCTGATCATTAAAATTAGGGTATTAGACAATATCTCATGTCAAACATAGATGCCTGTTTGGCAGTGTTCTTTAGTGTTCCAAACTTTTAGCATCTAGAATGCAAAAAAAATCTGCATATGTCCAATATAGTCTTTTCAAGGGAAATATCCCAATTTTGTATCAGAATTTATGCTGCAAGCTTTCCCCACAAGACACTCAAACTCATGTCACTATTTGTACAAAATGTGTGATATTGGTATAAGAAGTTTGCTGCTTCGGAGTAGTTTCCACATGTTTCTTTGTTGATGTATCTGTAACTTCAGAATGTATTCACTTGTATATCTTATATTGTACCATGATGTTCCTATCGAGAGAATCATTTGTATTTCATTGTACCTCGATGTTCCTATTGGGACAGCCATTAATATAATAAAGTCATGTAAAGTCAATGAGGTTAACCCTCTGTTGTAAGTTGGGGCAATAGTCCCCAAAATTGATTTAAGGTTAACCCTCCTTGTTGATCGGAGGGTAAATTCCCTATAGTTGTGGGGCACTAGGGTTATTAGACTCTCCTAGAGAAGTCGGCCCTGGTTAGTAATTATTAAGTGAGGCCAACTTGTTGTAGTGGAAATAAAGTGAACGAAAGAATATAAATATAAGTGAGGCTCTCCTCATTTCTACACAACACACACTCACTCACTGGGGCACGTGAGTGAGAGAGGAGAATCTCTCTCAAGTGAGAAAGAGAGAAAACAACTGTTGGAGATCATCTTTTCATTCTATCTCTAAGGAAGTTGCAGGGTTTTCTCCTTTATGGTTTCCTTGAGGAAAATTCTTTGTGTCTCTTGTCTCTTGTGATTTTTGGTGTGCATGTTATTCTCTCAAATAATATCCTAGATCATATTGCTTAAATGATAAAAATCTAACATGGTATGAAAGCTAACCTGAGAAGAAGACACTATGCAGCTACAGGGCTTCTTAATTTTTGGGTCTCTCTCAACAATCCATCAGCAAACGGATGCTAGGATAACTCTCCATTGAAGGGCGCATCTTTATGTCGAAGCAGAATTTGATTCTAGGCATTTAGTGTTTACTGCAGGAAATTAGGAATTTTTCAAAAAGAGGAATTTTCTAGTGAGACTGGCATAGGATTTCTCTCCTCCTCAAAATCAAAATTTAGAGACCAAGTTCGATATTTTTGGTTGGGTAAAACTCCGGGAAATTCAAACCCTAGTTTGACCCTGGGCTTGAAAAACCCTAAAATACTAAAACCAGTAGTTTTGGTACATTTTCTATATCTCAGCATTGAATAAGTCTCAAGGGCCAAAACGTTCATAGGATGAAGATAAAATCCTGATGTACCCTGTGTAAACATTTCAGCCTCAAATTCGTTGTATTCTGGGAGATATGTTTCCTCCAAATCAGGGTTCTAGCCTCTTCCAACATTCATCCCTAAACAAGAAACCTACGGAGAATTGCAATATCTTGGGCTAAATAGATCCAAATGAAATTTTGAAAGATATTCTAGATAGGGCACAGATGGTAATTTCTGTGGTAAAATTTTCATACCTCAAAGGTGAAACAGTGACATGTGGCAGTCCGTACAACTCCACTATGCTGAACAATCTTGAAACAACTAACCTTGGGAAAATACTCATAAGTACCAATTGGTAAAACCAATTCTAGTAAAACTTGTGGTGTTGGAAAGAGGACATATGATATTATCTTAGTATAAAATTTTAGACATAGAGGAAGAGTAATGTCAAAGATACCACAGAAACAGTATCAGGAACTTCTGTAGAAGAAATTGGTAAACTAGGGCTTCCTATTCCGGGAGCTTCCCTTCACTGATTTCAGAAAAGGAGTACATTGGAAAACTCACCTTGAATATGTCTATATTTCTATCCAATAAGATCTGAAAGATTTGAATTTTTGAAAATTAGGGTTTCTCTAACAAACCCTAGATCAGCTAGCTCCGGAACTAGGATAGACACCTCAAATCAGTAAGATCTAATCTTTCGCTATTTACATTCGAGGTTCTCATTTCTAACTGACTAGTCACACAATCTTGATGACAATATTGGTGAAACTAAAAAATTCCAAGCATGGAAGTATTGTATCTCACTCGTTCTTGAAGAAAATGAATTGGACACCTACATAAGTGGAGAGGTTCTAGTTCCAGAGGGTGATGAGGCTAAAAGCCTTACATAAGAAGAACTTGGTCAAGGCCAAGAAGATCATTGTTGATTCAATCACGAATCAACTTATACCACAAGTGTCATCCCTTATTACAACAAAAGAGATGTTTTATTCCTTGACCAAGATATTTGAAGGGAAGAACAGAAATCGAAAGATGACTTTGAGAAAATAGTTGAAGAATGTGAATATCCAGAATGTAGAGACCATGCAGTCATACTTTACAAGGGTCTCTCAAATCACAGAGAAACTTGAAGGAGTAGAAGAAGAAGTAGAGAATGCAGAAGTTGTGATAACCACCTTGAATGACCTCCTATATCATGGGATTCATTCATTCAAGGAATGTGTGCCAGAAGGAAGTGATTACTTTTAGCAGACTCTAGGAAGAGTGCACACAAGATGAAGCTCGACCCTTAATAAGAGAAGAGTAGATGGGAGCAATTGAATATCAAGCTCTCACCATCCAAAGAAGATCCCTCAACTGATGAGGAATACCAATGACTCAACTCTTGAATAACCTCTTATCCATCTTAGCATTTGGATAAGAAATGATGAATGAAGAAGATGATGAAGCTAAAGGCTCAAGAAGGAGTCTACCCATGAAACAAATAAAGATAAGTATTCAACTGTCATTTCATGATATTATTTTGTTATGCATTTGTTTATATTCAATTGATGTGTTATGCATGATATAATGTTTGCATTAATCACAATATACAACTAATATGCATGTGATGGGTAAGGAGCCCATGGTTCTATACAACTCTCCATTGCTACATATCTAGAATGAAACCTCTTTACCGACATATTGGATTAGTGCACAATCTCAATGTTGTCCTAGTAGAGATGGAAGGCATTTAGAAAGTTTTTGTAAGATATGGACGAATGTTGTATTGGATAAAATAGTTCCATGATTATATCTTAATGAAAAATAATTTTTCATTATGAACATACCTTATGAAATGTTTCTAACCATACAACTAATGGATTTGAATTGTAGGAAAGATCATGTACAATCACCTACAAGAAAAGAAGGATGAGACTTGTTCAAAATAAAAAGTGACGACAGTTCAAGAAAGAATCCAAGGTGAAGAATAATATGATGATACTTTCAAAGAAATAAGAGATCTTAGACACAGTGGAATTATGTGACACTGTTGAGCAACATCATTGATGCAGAGCCTTCCATCTATGAATAAGTAGCCAAGAATAAAGGGAAGGATAATACCAGTTCAAGAAGAATGATGTCTAGGATGTAGTATCAAGACCTGAAGGGAAGTCCATAATATCTTCCATATGGATCTACACATGCAGTAGATGGAAACATCATGGGATACAAGGCAAGATTCATAGCATGAGGCTTCTCATAAAAATAAGGAATAGACTACGAAAAGACATTTGTAGCCACTAGAAGTTAAGATAGATGAGAGGAAAAATTATGTGTGAAAATGAAAGAAGGCCTTGTATGAGCTCAGAATACACCCATGGATAACACATACATGAGGAGCTCAAAGATCACCTAGAGTGATGAAGATCTTAACCTTTGCTACAAGGTTTAAGATGAAATCCTATAGAGGATGAAAAGATCATAGATGGGTGTGAGAATAATGTTTTCAAGATAAAGGATCTTAGTATCTAGTGACCCTAGATGGATACATAGAATATTAGTAGAAGAGGAAGCTACTTGTCACTCTAGTACATAATTTTTGAATACATAGAGTATGAATGACAGAGGGAGATTGATTCTCCACTTCAGAGGGAGTGACTAGAGAAGATCTTGAGGTTCGACATGGTACAATAGGATTGATTGCTTACTGATGGCTCTAGGATTTACTGAGATTAAATTAGATTCCAACCTTTGCTTCAAGCTTGAAGGTGGAAGACCAGTGATTTCTATGTTATATGTCGATGACTTGTTCCTGACAGAAAATAGGAACTCATTAAAGTTGCAAGAAGGAGACTTGCTGCTGAGTTAAAGATGAAGGACTTGGATATGATGCACTACTTCTAGGAATGGATGTGTGGCAGAGTGCGGATGGAATCCCCCTTGGAAAAGGGAAGTATGCAGTGGATATCCTAAAGAGTTTTGGGATGATGGACTGCAAGGCCATGGCCACACCTATGGCATCGAACCTGAATCTATCGAGTGTTGCTTCATCAGAGTTGGTTGCTGTCACAATGTATTGTGAGATGATTTGTTCCTTGATGTACCTGACGAATATGAAACCATAAATTTGCTTTGCTATGAACACATTGAGACATGTTTAACTGATGGTTCCAAATCTTGCAATGAGGTACCTGAAGGGTACAGTTGACTATGGGATCAAGTATGAAGTGAATCAGAAGATTAACCTAGAGGGTTATGTGGATGTAGATTGGGTAGTGCCATTGATAGGAAGATAACTTTAGGGTGTTGCTTCAGTATGAAATCAGAGAGGAGAAGTGAAGCTCCAGTATGTGATCTAGATTGAGATCTCTCGAAAGAGGGAGTTCTATCATAGACGGTGAGACAGGTTGTCTGAGCATAAATCCTGGTGAAGCTCATAGGTTGCTCAGACGTAATCAATCCTGTAGGTTTTCCTCGGATGTAATCAGTCTTGGCGAATCTTGCAGGTTATCCTTGGAGGTAATTAGCCTTGATGTGATTTTATGCTAGAAATGTCTAGAGTGAAGTTTGAGTACTTCAGGGAGAATCTTGGTGTTCTATAGATCGAGGTTCCTTCGAAGGGGAAGTGATGAGTCTATTAACCTTTATGACATGGTGGAAGGCTAGGCTCCGCAGGGTTAGATGTAAGTGCATAGATATTCTTATGTGATTGTTGGATGTGTTCCCACATGTTCAGTGTAGATAAATTTTGATGTGATTGTGGGATGTGTTCCCACATTATCAGTGCAGATCCATTCTGATGTGATTGCGGGATGTGTTCCTACATGATGAGATATAAGTGTAGATCTATTTTGATGTGATTGCGGGATGTGCTCCCACATGATCAAATTTAAGTGCAGAGCCTTTTTGACAAGATGAGATTGGATGTAAGTGCAATGTCTTTCTGATAAGATGAGGTTGAATGTAAGTGCAGAGCCTTTCTGACAAGATGAGGTCAGATGTAATTGCATAGCCTTTCTAACAAGATGAGGTCAGATGTGAGTGTTGGGCCTTTTTGACATGTTTTTTGGATGTATTCCTCCTATGGTCAGATGTGAGTCTTGGGCATGACTTTTTGACATGGTTCTTGGATGTGTTCCTCCCATGGTCAGATGTAAGTGCTGGGAGGGCATTTCTGACATGGTTCATTCCATGGTCAGATATAAGTGCTGAATATGATGAAGACCTACATGGAGGCTAGGCCTACAACCAACATCAAAAAGGGATGGCTCTGTAGAAATTCCTGTGACGAGTAGAATTGAGAGATAGCACCATTTGTTTGAGATAGAGGAAGCAGTGATGATGATATAGTGATGATCCATACTTGATGATGATCCAATGATGATCCAGACTTGAATGATGAATTGATGATGATCTAGTGATGACCTAGAGAAGAATAATTGTGCTGATGAATTGTGTCAAGAGAATACCTTCCTAGTTAAGAGGGAGTGTTTATGTATTTGTAACTTTGAAATGTATTCACTTGTATATCTTATATTGTACCCTGATGTTTCTATCGGGAGAATCATTTGTATTTCATTATAACCCAATGTTCCCATCGGGAGAGTCGTTAATATAATAAATTCATGTAAATTCAATGAGGTTAACCCTCCGTTGTAAGTCGAGAAAATAGTCCCCACAATTGAGTTAAGGTTAACCCTCCTTGTTGATCGGAGGGTAAATTCCCCACAGTCGTGGGGCACTAGGGTTATTAGACTCTCTTGGAGAAGTCAGCCCTGGTAAATAATTGTTAAGTGAGGCCAACTTGTTGGAGTGGAAATAAAGTGAACAAAAGAATATAAATAGAAGTGAGGCTCTCCTCATTTCTACACAACACACACTCACTCACTGAGGAGCATGAGTGAGAGAGGAGAATATTTCTCAAGTGAGAGAGAGAGAACATTTGTTGGATACCATATTTTCTTTCTTTGGGTTTTACTATTACCATTGGTGCTCATTCTATCTATGAGGAAGTTGTGGGGTTTTCTTCTTTATGGCTTCCCTGAGGAAAATTCTTTGTGTCTCTTGTCTCTTGTGATTTTTGTTGTGCATGTTATTCTCTTAGATAAGATCCTAGATCATATTGCTTAAATGATAAAAATATAACATTGTTACTACCTCTTGTTTATGTTTCTTCTTTTTGTATCAATGTGTCTACTTTGGCACATTCCTCATTTTCCTTAACTGACTTATTGTCATTATCAAATCATTTAGTATAATATTTTTCATCTGCAAAAATCATATATGCATCATCTTGTCCAGTCACACCAATTTCCATTGGCTCCACTAGAGAAGTTGTAGCCTCTGCAACAGATGCAGACATAACTTCCTAATCCTGGTAATGTCATTTAGAGGGAGGCAGGGAAGCTCCATCACTCAGTAGGCTACTTCTCACACAATATTTATCATCTGTTGATGGCAAAGTTCAAACACATAGGCCTTTCCATGAAAATTGAAGACATTTGCCCATGTGGCAAATCACCTTTAGTTTCAAGACTGTTATAACTTAAGATTATATAAGTTCTCAAATGGCATTCATTTAACACACAAGCTTTATATGATGCCATATTTTCTTCATTCTTTTCATTGGAAATTGGTATGCCTCCTTTATTCGATCCTTCTACAATTTTCTTAGTATAATCTTCAGCTTGAATTCTTGCCCTTTTTCCCAAATGCAAATTTTCATCAAAGTTAAGTTTATGTTTCCTTGCCTTGATCTGTGTCCTTTACTTTCAATCCATGTCCTTGGCTTGTAGGCTTCTTTATGTTTAGTATGGACCTCATATTGTCGAATTTAGATGTTGATAATGAACTATTATTTTTAAGCCCAACATGAACTAAATTGAGCATCTTCTTGTCTTTCTTATGAGATGACATCAGGGATGCAGCAAGTTTTTTCTTATTCTCACCTACCCCATGTGCCTTTTTCCAGTTTTCCTACCTATGTACTTCCCTCTTAATATCATGTTTCTTGGAAAAACTCTCATAATGCATTTGAATAGATGTATCTTTATGCATTTTCAGCATTTCCTCTCACTCATCAGTTCCTTCTTGGATTTTATCATTTTTTGTAAACCGTACTTTCTCTATAGAATTTTAGGCACATTTCAGGTTCTACCTTTTGAAAGTTTAGAGGACACAACAATTGTTATCCACAAAAATGCCCATTATAATGTTGTATCTTAGCAAGCATAAGCATTTAAATTTGAAACATGGGGGTGTAGGATTATTTTCCTAAGAAAAGGCACAAAATAAATAGTTAAGTCTAAAAGTACATTTTCAAATCAAAATATAAAAAATTTTACAAAATTTGAAGGAATGCTTGACACACATGCATTATAACTTAGAATCACGTGTAATCATTCTCAAACATGTATAGTATGTTAGTTGATATAGAGGATTTAAAGATGAAGGTAATTCAATCCATGTAATGTTGATGAGGATGTGAATGCACAAATATCTTATATTCATTCGAAATATATGAAAAAATTCAATTTACACTTATAAATTGAATCAAAACAACAAAGTGAGAAAATAACAAAGATATTCATAATACAGTAACACCAAGAGTGAATAAAAGTAACAATGTTTGCACTCAAAAATCTACCAAACATCAATGAGATCACAACAAACATACAAATGCATAATGCATACAATATCATGGAATATTTTTAAGAAAACCCTCTTTCTGTATAAAAATTCCACTACCAACAAAAATACTCAGTTTTATTAAAGAAGAATAACTACTACAATGTCTTCTTGTAAAAATGCACATATTTGCTTCAAAATGGATGGGTGGAGTGAGAGGGCTTGGTGGTGGGAGAGAGGGTCTATAGTGAAGTATGGGAAGTTGAAAAATGGTTTTGTTGGCTAATAGAGAAATGTATGGATGATAGAGGAGGCCATTCTTATTCTAGGAGGAAAATAGGGAGGGATATCACTGCCTAGTGTTGTAGGATACTAAAGACTATGTTTGTTGTCCAAATAGCATATGAATTTGATGTTAGGGTAAATAATTAAGATACAAATGCACACTTTCACCCAATCCCCTCTTCAAATTGTGGAGGGAATAAATTGATCAACATATTTATTAAATTTTGATGTGTACATATGTTTTTCTAATTAAGTGCCTAACCATTTCCAAGCTTTGAATTTGAACAATGTCCTTACAGCATGACATTCTTTTGAATCAAATTCAATGAAAATTTTCCAATATACCAAAAGAAAATGAAAATTTTCAACAATTATTTATTCAACATTAAAGCGGTCTTTAAGAAGAGGCCACTGGAAATAAATTTACATGTAGAGTGTAGTTTTGGATCAAACAAAAATAGTGAGTCTGCAAAAAATGTAGTGTAGTTTTGGGTAAAATAGAAATCGTGGGCCTGGAAATATGTTGGGACAACATTCTAGTTTTGCATAGTAATAAACATGTATGAAATTGAGTGAAAGGTTTGCAGTCTACACATTTTGTGGATGTTTCCCAGTGCAAACGTGTTAGTAATAATTAAAACGTGTGCATTAAAATCAACAAACTCAACCACTTAAGCTACCTCTCCATACCATAACTCCCACTTACATATATATTTTTGAGGATTCAAAATTTAAAACTTTCATTGCACAAATCTCGATACAAAATTGCAATAATTTCCACTTTTGAAATAAACCATCAACACATAATCTATAACCCTAATTTACAAACCGTAATTTACCACAAATGTTTTAAATTGTTTATGCTTACATTCCAAGAATTCCTTCTAGGTCACACTCTCATGTTATAATTACAGGTTTGCCTCTCTTAATCACATCTTATTTCTATTCAATTTGTTTTTTATTAATTTCTGTGGAAACCTTCTTGTCATCAATTCCCAGTTGAAACCTTCCCTTAGCAATTCCCAATTGAAACTTGAAAATTTCTAAAAACCAAATTGCAATTTAAAGTTTCAACTTATTCAATTTCTCTCACTAGTAGAAAATGAGAAATTAATGACTAAAAAAATGACTAAAATCAAGGTATAAACGACTATTTTTGAGTCGGTGACTAATAGTAGCAAATTTCCACTATCTTATAGCTAGTCGTATTTCACTAGTCATTAATAGCTTGACTTAGTAGTCATTGATTTAGTCATTGATAGTCAATGATTTAGTCATTGATTTAGTCATTGATAGTTAATGATTTAGTCACTTAGTGAGTCATTGATTTAGTCATTGATTTAATCACTGATTGCAACCATTAATGACCAAATATACAACTAAATAAACTATTAGATGTTAACATATTAATGACTAATCTAAATACGACTAAGATACAGGAAATTAGCTACTAATAGCCATATATATGCAAATTTAGTCATTTTTGTAGTCACAAATTTATGATAGGGCACGAAGGAATCGAACCACCAACCTCTTGCCTATAATTAGGTACTACTGAGCTAGCACCCTTTAAGAAGTTCTTATTACTTGAAAATGATGATATTCAAACAAATTTATGATAGATATCAATCTAGAAACTACATAATTACTACTTTACAACTTACTAGTAACTAGTATTTATGATAAACTACTTGCTAAGAGCTATATACAATTTTCCCTATAACTAAAGCTAATAAAAATACTAAAAATACTCTTACCAAAGAGATTTAGTGATCAGTACCTCTTCACATTCTTCATCACTATCATTCTCATAGTCCAAATAAGAGTCCTTCTTAAAAGGATTTCGAAGCCCAATTCCATCATTGCATCAAAACCAAAGAGTCAGAAACAAAACTTTCCCTCTTATCTACTGCAGTATTAAGAATCCATGAGCTTCAAGGTGTTTCAGATGTTCCTCGTCATGGGCTATCAAAATTAAAACATAACCTGTTGCTTTGATAATTAATAAACTTAAAATTATGCAAAGTATATTCACCTTTTCTTTGAGAAGGTTCCATAATAAGCAGGTCTATGGTTGTGATCAAACTACAAAAGGTTTCTTCTCTTATTGTGAAGCCTATTTTAGCTTTAAATCAAGTGATAAACATTCTAAGAGCTAAGCATATTTAGAAACTTATTGCTAATGGAAACTCGACAACTATAATTTGCAAAATTAGAGACTTGACTCCCTATGCACTGTAATGTCTCGCAAAAATGATCTCTAGACCTAGAATTCAAAGAATTTCAAGTATTTTGACTTGGGGAATTGCAAGTATTGCAAGTATTTAGCCTTGAATCATTTACTGTTTCAAATGTACCATTTTTTATGGAGGAGTTATGCTTTGTGAATCATTATTCCTTGGCTACAAGGGCACCTAATAGTGGATTCAATAATTAAAGAGTCATGTTGCAAATATAAAGAGAAATACCCTACTCCTACAACATTGCGTCTTTAAAGAAACCTTTAAAGGGTTGTATATTTGGCTTCTAGGTGATGATACCAGTTATTTGAAAGGAAAGACAACTAGTTAAGCATGAATTAAACTTGAAAAACTTGCAAACTATTAGGTATACCAAAATATATATTAGCTCTGTGTTGAGATGTACAGGATCTGAAACAGCTTCCATGATTATTGGACAATAGTTCACAGAGAGAAATAACCACTGATAAGAACTGAACTTTCCTTAGAATGTATGGTCACCTAAAATAAGACTACACTAAAATTTAGATTCTAGTAAGCTTTTGAGATTGACTAAACCTATCGAAAAGGTTGGAGAGATTGGTATTCTACAATGTTCTTATAATACACAGTTGCATAAAGGCATATTCTTATCAAGATTTATGACTTTCAAAATGAAGGAATTTACTTGACCATGAAATGCACCTTTATGATGAAGCAAAGGATAGAGAAAATCATGATGAGGTTCATATTCCCCATTTGAACTGCCTACAAGAAACTATTTCATTGTAAGGGTAATAAAGCATGTCTCCATCCTGCTTGAGTGGAATGTGAAAGTGCCCTGCCCTGATTATCTGATTATGAATTAGTTTTAAGTTTCAATTCCCTTCAATCCCTATGGTATGTTTACGCCTTCCGCTCTGAATCCCCACGTGGGATGCGTTGCTTCTTCAATGGAATATAAGAGCCTCACTAAGACCCAGGTCTCGTATTTTGGTGTGAAGTTATATTTACAAGTACAAAGTTCAAGGTTCATGAAGAATTGTTCAAAACCTACCATTAGTACAACATTATAACATAGGGTATGTTTCTGCAGGAGGATAGATGTAGGGCAGAGCAGATGGTAAGAGTAAGAGAGGGTTTGACCTCCCCAATTACGTTTTTTACTTGCCAAGTCGAAGAAGTTCAGTGCAGAAGTCAACTTCGGCACTATGGACATTGAATAACTCAAAGCAAGGGCTATGGCTTCCATGCCCAACAAGAAGAGGAAGAGAAAGCAGCCACCGCCGCAACCAATCTCATCTGGGAAATTTATTTCCACAAATAATTTGTTCAACAGAAATGGGACAAAACTACAAGTTTCTAGTGCATCATCCATTCCATTATGTGGCCATAAGGAAAATGATGTCTTCTTATCCAGTTTACAAGATCTACATCCTTCTATTAGACCTCCTGCAACAGAAGAGAAAGATGATAACCTTATGATTAGATTCTTTGATGGAGATAGTGACAGTGAGGGTGAAGAACAAAGAGGGAGAGTGGATCGAAGTGAGAAAGATGGGTCATCAAGGGAAAATACAAGTGGGACTTCCTTCAAAGTAGGGCGCTCCTCTAGGTAGGTGCGCTTTGACCCGTTTTCCATAGAAAAAGGAATAAAACCCCTCATAATATCCTCAAAATAGGGTCTTCTTGCCTAGTTACATATGCAAAATAGTGATTAGGGTCCACATTCCTTTTCCTCAAAGCTAGTGCTCCTAAATTAGGGTATTAGCCATCTCTTACCTTTTTTCATGCAAGGAATGTGGCTTGGTCCCACATATCACTTATTCAAGAAGGGCACTCTTCATACTCTCCCTGTTTTGAGGTGTGAAGATAGTATTAGGACATCCTCCAGGATAGAACTCCGAATATGTAGCCAATGACTCAGGTAATGTGTGACCTACCCCATAACTGTATTCAAAATCCCAACACTCTTCCAAAGGATGATATGCCTTCAAATATGTGAAAAAACCTAAAAGCTCTTGATTTCACAGGTGACATGGACATGGACCATGGGACCCCCTGAAACTAAGCCATCTCCAAGTGCATGCTATCTAGCATCAAAATAACCTTTATGCCTTTCAGGAAATAACAATATCTAAGCAATCACTAAGCCCAAATCAGAAGATAATAGCAACTCTATAGCATGCATTATAATCTATTATCACAGCAACACCACCATCAATGCAGATAAATTTCTTAACCTCTGATACAAGCAAAAACAAGCACTTTCCTTTATCAACTTTAAGAATAATATATTTTCAAAAGTAAAGAGATGTCCAAACCTGCTCACATTTTCCCAGATTCTCTCTCTCTCCATTATATCCCTATAATTGTAGGCCAAATAAAGTCAATAAAACAAAGAGTAAATCAGGAATCAAATGGAAAATATTATGGCAAAATGCAGAAAAAAGGATTATTTGTTGTTGCTCCTTTATAGGATTAAGTACAGAATCCCTACAGTCAGATATTTAATTGGAAAAAGTCTAAGATGTAGAGGCATCCATGTATCTAACGGTGAGACACGCATAATACCATAAAATAAAAGGATTCTTGCAACAACTTTTCTGAATGGTGCCTACCTTGAGGAGATCCATTTCTTGTTTTGTGGGGCAAAATTTTATGAGGTTTTCTACCTGATCAATATCTAAAACTGTGTCATCCAAAGCCAGTCCTGCACTCTGCAACCATAGCACAACAAAGAAAGATAATCAGCAAAATAGAAATGGAAAAGAGTTGCATACTACTTTATGGATTTAACCCTTACATTTTTTCCAAGTAAACTCATTCATATAACCTACTTGTAATTCAGAACTGCAAAATCATAAAAATAAAAAGTGGAATAGAACTTAGAAAATAACAGCCTAACAAACTACGTTGACAGTAAGGAACTACTATATGGAAAGTTCCTATTCAAACAAATAAGATATTTAAACATTCCCCTCTCAGGTTGAGAAAAAAATTAAAATACATTGACGTTGACAACTTATGAATTCAAGGTGCCCAGAGATCATGTAAGTATGAAAGAAAATAATGCTAACATGGAAAAAAAAGAATGCAAATTCAGGTATGAAATATCAAGGACAAAAAGAAATTTCTAATTTTTTGCTAATATTACAAGTTAGATGCTTATGCTACCAACAGTCAACTGGTAAAAAAAATCTTGATTATAATCATAGAGAAGATTTCCAAATTAAGATTCAGTTGGCATTGTCAGCTATAAAACGATTACCAAATTACAAGCTACCCATTATCAAACCTTAAATAAACATAATTGCAACATGTTTTCCATCACAGTATTAAATTGCTTACCATTACATCCGGTAATGGCATTTTGACCTTCGTAAGCATAATTCCATAGTTATTATCCCTTCTTAAATCAATCTGCACACATCCATTATAACAAAATTTCTTATAACCTTAAAATAATACAAATGCTTTTGATGTAAATTTATCCTGTCATGTCAGACCACAAATACTAGCAAAGCAAAGATTTCAACCTGTATAAATATCACAAAAGTCTTCTAAAATAATATGTTTGCATTTCAAGTTGTGGAACTCCTCTCCTTGTTTATAGTGCTTAGGATTCTAATGAGTTCATTGACTAGGATGACTTCGATGCACTTGTCCAACCTATAGGAAAATTTATAATTCTGTGAAGGACTTGGGAGTTGGAACCAATAACACCAGGGCGTGTGTATTTAAATCTCTCTAATATTCACTAACTTTAAAATCCTAATTGCAGCAATTGAATACTGATAGCTACAAATTAATAAGTGTCCGGAATACATTACTATCACTTTTATGCATAGATTGATTTGTTTTTTAAATGAATTTAGCCATGAAATAAAACTTTTGCCAATGCCATACCATGCACACATCTCATAATCTAGCTATTTTTCTGTCCAAGGCACATGAATTTTTACCATAAATGTTTTCCAACAAAACATGTCTCAAAAGTCCAAACTTTTATAGGTTAAGCATTTTACAAAAATAGAATCATGGACAGGTCACAGAATCATCAACTTCTAAAATATGGTTTAATTCCCCATTTAACCTAGAACTTTTAGGGAACAAGATTTAGACATGTATTGATATTCAAGCATCATTATCTCACTCATTTAATCAACATAAATGATATAACATTAAACTATACAAAAAGAGAAAGAAAAAAACTATTATGTATGCATACATGCTTATGCAGGTAGGTGGCCAAGTGTGTGTATCCTTTATAAGAGAGGAAAGACGTCTCTACAGATGTGTCCATGCACATTTTTTATATAGTTACTGAGGCTATATAATATTATAAGTTGGTGTGCTTTACTGAAGCTTCAGTAATTGATAATCACTGAACAATGAAAACCCAAAATTATTAAAAAGAGTAGGGGAAAAGTTAATTAGATAAAAAAGGAGCAAGCAAAACATAAAAAATTGCAGTATTGCCAATCACTTGGACAATGCCACCTTGGATGTATCTTCTCATCAACAGAGAAAATATTTTAAACATACTCAGATTCAAGGGATGCCAGATTTTTTATTACATGAAAATAAGAAAGAAAATGTGGAGGAACAATTCATTGAGGCTTATGAGGATTGTGTTGCTGTGGAGGAATTAAGTGGAGTCTCACGAAAAGGTGCCTAGGAGGCTATTGTAGGAGTGGCAATGAGAGAAACCCTAGAATATTTGTTAGATGAGAGTAATCAGACACATTCATTTGTTTCACCTGAGCATACTGTTCTAGCAGACATCGAGGAAATTCCAGATTTGATATTTGATGTAAGCAAGGAATACAATGTACAAAGTTCAAACAATCTGACTTGCAAGTAATTCTTTTTTCTAATTTATAAGTTAGTGCTGAAGCTGGGAAAAAATCCCCTTGGGCAATTTACCCGTGCCTGTTTTGGTCCCATTAAACATCCATCCACTCTTGTAGCATGAGCAAACCTAACTACATAATTCTCAATCGAAGTTTGTACGTGATGGCGAATTTCAAGGCTACAACATGCAGGTAATCCTTGTAATGTTGATATAGGATGAGTTTCCACAGTAATTTTACATTTATAATGTTCATTTTTTCAACGGTTTCATTTCTATTCCTTTTTATCATTGGTATGAGATAAAAAGATATATCCATAGAGATAAATATATACACGACCCGATATTACGTAAGAATGGTATTTTTTTTTTACTTGTAATTGATTTTGTGATTGACAACAATGCATGCCTTTGAAGCATTTTCTATAGAAATATATGAATGCATGGTATCACCATGAAAATAGAATATGAGATTTTGTCTTTCTAGGAAATTCCTGATGACGGGTAAATTTCCTTTCAAGGGCACAAAAGGTGCTTTAATTTGATTGATCATAATATCTATTAATATGGAGTCACTACATAGGGATACACTATACAATCAAGGTATACATACACTTTTCCTAAGGACTTTTGTTGTTCTTGTGACCTATTTCTTGGGGATATTATATATCCCAGAGTCTTGATACAAACTTAAACTATAACCTAATTCACCCAATAGTCTCAACCCTCTTCCCTATACTAATCCCTAGCCTACCCTAAGTGACTGCTTAACCTGCAACCTAGCTACAAACCTTAGGACAGACCCTTACACAACCCTAGTTCCCAAAACTAAACCCTATCCTCTGTCCTACCCTTAGGCATGTCAAGGAAACATTTATTTCCTAACATCCCTGAATAACCTAGATACTAAGCCCTAGTTACTAATTCATAAACTAAAATCCTTTAGACCCTTTTCTTTGTCCTTGTCCATACCTTGACCTATGAGAAGGGATCGCTAATAGTCCAGATCAAAGAAATAAAAGTCTCATTTAGACTTGAGGCCTTCCCCTTTTGCTATCTAGACTTGGACCTTTACCCAGACCTCATCCTAAATTTCTTGGCCCTCCTCTAAAAACACCCAATATTCCTCCATTTTTTGGGTGTTGTCTATTTAGGATAGTCATAAATATGCTTCCTAAACCCCCTCCTAATTCTGTACAAACTAAATCTTAGACCCCCATTGTTCTTGTAACTATTTAAAACAGTCCCATACCCTTCAGTCTGAGTTTAACAAGCAACATATCCCTGATGGGACCCTACATAAACTCATATTCAGGATGACCATGATGCATGTCGATCATAGCTGTTATAACATGTAATTAGCAGGCCTTGAAGGTTAGTTGCATTCTGGTCATAAATCCTAACATTGGGATAGTCTTGTCTCAGATTTCAAGAAGCATCTAGCAACACATATTGTCGATGTCCTACAAGTTACTCACAGTCCACAAATAAATAAGGCCACAACACTCTTATTCATACTTTCACTTGTTTATCACAATTTTTTATTTAAGATACAAATAATAGTTGTTTATTGACATACTGTGGTTACTACTGGAGATTGCATTTCTCATAAAAAGTGTCACAACTCTGTCATAGTGGATTGTAAGTGTTTAGAAGTTGATAACAATTGGTGCTTGATTAATTTGTCACATATTGGTAATCATTTAAGGATTGGGGTTACATTTCTATCATATATCAATTGGTATTGTATATTTTCCACACATTGTTTTCATAGCAGTAAACATACTTTGCAACAATTTAGATTTGCTAAGTAACATTTAATATATTCATTGTTGTATCTTTATGGATACTATTTGCTCAATTGAATTTGTCCTTAGATTCCTTGGAGTATTACTATGTGAATGTGCACTTGCAAGCACTTTCACCCTTTCGCTTTTTCATACAACTAGTTCTTGATCAGTCTAAATATTATTGATATACTTTTTCCACTACTAGAAACTATCAGTTTTGAGTTTGCATTGGTTATTGGAATATATACAGAGTGCTACTGTGGCAAGAAAGGTATCTATTCTGGGATTTAAGTTCAACAAGCTCAGCATAGTCTATACTAGTTGAATTTCTTCCATTTTAATGAGAGTGGTGTCCCTAAGTGGGCATAAATCACTAACCTAAATGGAAGATAAATTGATGTTCAAATAGATTTTATGCTTCTCACACAATTTAGTATTTCTGCTTCTCACACAATTTAGAGTTTTTGCTTGTGTGATGACAAGGAGGGAGTCCCCAACAAGTAAGATGTTCTGAGTATTGAGGGAGACAATAAAATCTATGCCCATGAACAGAGCATTTTGTTCTTCTAGATTATTGGTGGGTATTCTCAAACCCCATTCTTATGTTAGTATGGTGTTTCCTCTGGTTGACAAGTGCATTATTGATTTTCAAATTTCTACATATTTTCTAGGCTCCATGAGTATTAAGTCATTAGAGAAGCAATCAAAATAGGCCTGTATTGTTTGATACTTCCTTTGTAGTTTCCTTTAATTGGATGTCATTTGAAATGAGTAAATGGTTTGTCTATATGGCATACTTTTTGACAATCATTTTTCCTTACATTGTTTGTGCTCTTGGACCCTAAAATGACCTAATATATAATAAAAATAAACTTTTACTGTTTAATATGTTGAGTTTCATGGTTGTAGCCTATAGGTGCAAACTTAATTCCTCCCATTCATGGATTTCCTGAAAAATTTATGGAAGAATTAGAATGTTACCTTTTTCTCCAAGCTGAAAGAAACAATACACTTCTGGCTCTACAATTCCCAGGATTTCCTTGACTTGCTTCATCAGATAAACATTCTAGACTAAATATGTCAGCCTGTGATGTCCCTATTTGTTTTAGGTTTATTTTTAGGAGTCTTCCTAATGAAATTATAGATATACTTGATAAAGAGAAACTTCCAAGGGAAAGTAAGCTTTATCCTCTAAAAGAGTGGCATTCCAGTAATCCAGAAATCTAAGTAACTACACTGGGAACAGCCTCATGTTTTTTTACAGCTATGTATTCCATATAGTTCTTCAAAACTTCCATTAGATTTGCACCATCCCATATGCCTCTGCCTCCTATTACGGACAGAGCTTCCTTCCATAACTCTTTAGCAAAGGGAGATTCCATCAACATATCAATATGCTGAGCTTGATTCTTCATCATTTCTGTGAAGAAAACATAAGCTCGGCCCTTCAGTATCTATGAAGTTATGCTTAGAATTTTATTTGATATTTCTAACCAAAAGAATAATCTAGATTTTAGGGGTGCATTCAGTTTTCACAGCGGCTTTCACTACCCGGATGCTTCACCTTGCTCAATTCCCAAGAAATTGGAAGTGTGACCCAGACTTGTGGTATAATTCCAAATGCAGGGATTTTTGACCAAATCAGAACATCTTCCAGGCTCAGTCTGATATAATAGCTTTGAAATTTTTGAATAAAGGAAGTCCACTGTTCTATTTTATGACCGTCTAATCCTAAAGTTTTTAAAACTTTCCATCCATGTTGACACATTGAGTTTTGTTTTGGTGTAGCTGTATCAGCTAATTCTAATATCTTTTGTTGTCTTAGGTCCTCAATAAACTCATCTGATAACCTGTAGCTGGCTGCTCGCCCTCGTAGTCCAGCCATGGATAAATACCTATTGTTATGTGCCTTCCATTTTGTTCTGTGCCTTCCATTTCCTGCTTTCCAATGTAGTCAGCTCCCTATGATACGAAAGGCTAAAGCCAGACCCTTCCAAATAATTGAAACATTTGTTGTGGGTTTGATGAACCTTCTTATCCAATATTCCAAAGAAATAAGTAAAATATATATTTGGTTCTCATTACATGTTGCACCAAAGAAAGAGGTAAAATATAAACTCTTAGCTACATTCCCAAATTCATGAATGTTTTTTTGTCCCCACCCTCCAAAGCCCTTGGGTTTTGGCAACGGTACATAACTTTACAGTCAAGTTGATGCACAGGACATTGGAGGTGAATGTAAATGTTAAAAGGGAAACTAAAACTCTATAATGAAAGAAAATTGGGATTTGTTACATGTCAATGGTCATACGACCCAATTCTGGAGATTGCCTATGACCCAATTCTGGAGATTGCCATTGCCAATTTAGATATAACAGTGATTGGCAATAGTTTCAAACATAAGAAATCAAAATAAACATCACTTCACTAGCATGCAAATGCTCAACCTCACTATTTCTGGAATAGGAGGTTGTGCCGCATTATATGGTAAGCCCAAAGGCTATGAAGAGTGGCTGAAGAAAAACACTTATAAGATTAAAACATAATCTTAGATTCTTAACATCATTAGCTCAATTCACACAAATAACTAGACAATAAATGCATCTATAATGGTATTTAGTCTGCCATGAAAGAGAATGAGAGAACCTATAGCGGATGTCTTGATCTCATATTTTGGATAGAACTACATATTTTCTGATCCATTCAGCTCTTGAGGGGGTTACTAGAAGAAATAAGGGGTAAAAAGGGATTTAAAGATAAAATTTCTACATAAATGGGGTTCAAAGGGGTTTTAGATTGATTCCAAATGTACACGGAAGGACTTTAATAATTGTATTTGCAAGCACATGTTTCGAGAGAATACATTTAGTAGACAACCTACGTTCAAATCCAGTATGGTAACATACTTGTCAATAGATTAGATTTTTCACATCCAATGAAGACAACTTGTGACATGACAATCTTCTCACATATTGACATCCTTCCATTTTGGACCATAATTCAAATCATTTGTTATTTTAATATTTGTACAAGCAGAATATGAGGCTGTTCTAGATGGAGGGTTTCGAGGGAGAGGGTTTGCAGGGGAAGCTTGCATGCTTGGGAACACGAGCCCAGTGAGGGGCCTGGCAGGTGCCTGAACCCTCTGCTCTTGCCCTGTGGAAGGATAGAGGTAGACTTGTCAGTATTAGAGAAATGTCGGGGTTTCATTTTTGTGGCATCAGAGACTTTCTTCACCGGTATCATTTTTTCCTCTACCCTCGATTTATTTACTTTTTTACTATATCGTTATGTCTGTCGGGATGGGGCTGGTTGAAGATTTGGTTGATTATTCCATTAAACCGATGGTTAAAGGAATATTTGGTTTTAACCCCTCGCGTGGTCCTGAATAACTAGCAGAAGTCTCTGGGTGTGAATGGAACAAGCTGTTGGCATTTAATCACCCTCCGCCGCTCACGGGGGAAAAATTCTCGTCGTCAGGGTTTATTCTTTCTTCCCCTGTGGCTGTTGTGCTACTAGAAGAACCCTTTTATCAACCCACGGGGGTTTCACCTTTGCAAGAAGGTCTGTTGGGAGGTCTTCTTGTGATCGGAGGCACAGGGCTACAGGCTGATTTGAGACACGGTGGTTCCTTTGTTGAAGGTGGTTTGGTGGGTAGAGAGGTGGAGGAATCGAGGGAGGGATTTGTTAGTAGAGCTCTTGGGGCAGGGGAGTAGCGGGGCTACCCGAGCTTGATGATCATTGATCCCTTGCTCGCTGGTGGAAATGAAGACAGCTCCACTTTGCGTAGTAAGGGCTGACGCAGGAGAAAATGGCCAAAAATGATGCCGATTATAAACTACATAATCGGGGAGGATATCAGCTGGGAATCAATGGAAACCTTGGTTAATTTCACTCTTGTTGGGCATTTCATGGGAAAAACACTAGCGGGCTGGGCAATCAATACTTGGGTGAATGACTGCTCAATGGGGGATTTGGGCATGGTGCCAAAAGTGGATGGGCTGGCGCGAGGCTGGTTTGCCTTCAATTTCGAGCATGAGGAACATTTGAATTTGGTATTAAACTCTAATTGGTCCTATGAGCAGACTTCGGTTTTGATTAAGAAGTGGCACCCCATGTTCGATGCTAGTTGGGAACATGTTGATGTGGTTCCAACGTGGGTCAAAATTCTCAGCTTGCCGCTTCCATTCTAGACCATGGAACACTTCATGCACATTGGCAACCTTCTGGGTAACTTTTTAGAGGTGGACTTCTCCTTCAATAGCACTGGATTAAAGAGGGTGGCTTGTATTTTGGTTAGTATCAACATCAAAAATGGTATTCCAAGGGCTATGAGGATAGCTTGGAAGGACTACTTGCACCTACAAACTTTGGACTATGAGAATATCCCTTTCTGCTATCACCGATGTCATGAGTATGGCCACCCAGGTATTGATTGTCCTCTCGTGACACATAGCAGGGAAAACAGAAAGAAGAAAGATAGAAACTCTATCTCGGGTGGAGAAGGAGACATTTCTACACCCTCATCACCACCCATCTCTCCGGTGGGTCTGGATTTACCTTCTATGGAAGGCAGCGTTGCGGAAGCAGAACCTCCGAGAGAGTTACAGATTGCTGCTCGGGAGCGTATGGTCGGAGATCCCTTCCTGGTCGGTGCTCCGGGTACTCCTTCTTTTTCCCTTCCCTCATCTTTAGATTTATTTACTAGACATTTGAATTTTTCTGGTATTGACTGGGTGGAGGGACTAAAGAAACTATCCCTTAATTCTATTGAGTTATAGCCAGCCATCTCTGCTGCTATCATTGAGAATTCACCTTCTAGTCTAGTTATTGAACCCGCACTTCCTGAATCAATTTTCTCACCAATAGAATCCTCTGACTCGGGTTATTTCCTGCGTTCTTACACCAAAGGTGGCACCGGAAGCCTAGGAAGAAATCCGGTGGGCGCCACTAGGGGGAGGGGCTGTGTTTCACACCTAGCTAGGGCACAATCCCATGCAAAGAAGGATGTTCAATATGGAAAACAACTTCCAATTAACAGGGCTCTTAGAGCTATGAATTCCCATAAGAAGGGTCGTAGATGAAGATTATATCTTTCAACTGTCGGGGTCTTGCTGGTCCCCATAAAAGATTGGCATTGTTACAGGTGGTTGAAATAGACTAGCCCGAGATTATTTTACTACAGGAAACGTTGGGTGATGGTTTGGAGGTGAAGACAAAGCTTGAAAGCTAGTTTGGGGGTTGGTGTTTTGAAACTTTGGATGTTTGAGGCCGTTCGAGCGACCTGGCTATTGGTTGGAACTCTAGAAGTGTGAAGGTTCTTAATGTTTGGGGGATGGAATCAGTACTGGGTATTTCTATTAAATCCCTGGATATGGTTGATACTTTTGATGTGATTAATATTTATGGTCCTTATCTGAATAGAATTCCATTCTGGGATACTATCACCAAACACTCGTTGTTTGGGGGAGAAAATTTGATTATTGGTGGGGATCTCAATTTCTCTCTGGGTCACGTAGAGGTCTGGGGGCCTCATGTTAGACCTGAATTACTTTCTGATTACTTTACTAGGCTCCTTGTGGATAAAGGATGGCTGGATGTGGAGCCGGTAATTCTCAAGCCCACTTGGGAAAACAATAGATGTGGGGATGGCAGGGTGGCAAAGAGATTGGACAAATTTCTTATCTTTGAAAGAATTGTGGACAATCATCACCTTGTTCATCAATGGATTGGGTCGGGGGGCCTCTCGGATCATTCTCCAATCTTTCTGGAACTTAGAGAAGGGCCAAACAAACCACCTTTCCCTTTAAAGTTCAACAAAACTTGGCTCCAGGATGAAAGTTTCATTGCCCTAATTACTGATGGTTGGGTCAACTATAGGCTGTGGAATGTGAACTCTGCTTCTTTCCATTTTGCAGCAAATCTAAGGCATCTAAAGGATTTGATCAAGCCATGGGCTCATGAAAAAAGAATAAGGGATGCCTGAGAATTGACACAGGTTGAAGCTGATACTGCTGCAATTCTTGCTCAAGAGGGTGGTGGTCTCAGGACACATAAAGAATTTGCTGCTCTGAAAAGGTTGGAGAGCCGGAGAACTATGCTTCTACTAGAAAGGGAGGAAACATGGCGGCTGAATAGCAGGGCTACATGGCTTGAAAGCGGGGATGACAACACTAAATTTTTTCATGCTTTTGCAAAAGGTAGGAAGGATGCCAACACCGTTTGGAGATTAGTAGATGATCTTGGAAACACTCAGGACACATTTGATGGTATGGCCTCCCTGGGGGTTGAACATTTCAAAAAACTATTCAAGGCATCTACACATACTACTCTTGCTGAAATCATCAAAATTGCGCAGATGTTTCTGAGTTTTGTGGGGCCAGAAGAAAATCAAGCCCTTGTGGAGAAGGTGTCAAAGGAGGAATTAAAATGTGTGCTGCATAGTTTCTAGAAGGATAGAAGTCCTGGTCTGGATGGTTGGATGATTGAATTCTTTCTGGAACTCTATGACCTGCTGGGTCTGGATCTCTTACAGGTGGTGAATGACACTCGGATCATTGGTAGGATCCCAGCTTGCTTCAACTCTTCCTTCATTGCACTTATCCCAAAAGTGGACAACCCTCTGTCACTAAATGATTTCAGACCTATCTCTCTATGTAATTGCATCTATAAGTTGGTCTCGAAAGTGATTGCTAGTAGATTCAAGCAGGTACTTTCGAAACATATTTCAAAGGAGCAATTTGGTTTCTTGGAAGGTAGACTGATTCATGAAGCTATTGGGGTGGCCCAAGAAGGTATACATAGTATGAAAGTAAAAAATATTAAAGGAGCCATCTTCAAAATTGACCTGGCAAAGGAATTTGACAAGGTAAGCTGGCTTTATATTCGTTTTCTATTAACACACTTGGGTTTTGATATTGTGTTTATCAGATGGATTATGAGTTGTATCACAACTGTCTCCTTCTCGGTTTTGATCAATGGTGCTGCCTCTCCTTTATTCCATGCGGAGCATGGGATTTGACAAGGCTTCCCATTATCACCACTCTTATTCTTGTTGGTGGTTGAGGGTCTCATCCGTGCCCTTAAGTAGGCTAGTAAGGTTGGGCAACTTCATTGGGCTGCAACTTGCACAGAATCTCAACATATCACATTTGCTTTTCATTGATGACATCTTGATATTCTATTCAAGTTCTGTTAGGGACTTGCGAACAGTAGATGATATCCTTAAGATTTTCTCTAAATCTACCGGCATGGACATTAACGTTGGAAAATCCACTGTCATACCCTTCCTCTTATCTAGGGAGGAAGAACTAGTCCTTCTGGATCTTTTCCTTTTTCATATTGAAGCTTTGGAGGAGGGTTTACACTACTTGAGCTTCTATATTAAACCTAACAACTACCAAAAATAGGACTAGGTCTGGTTGCTGGAAAAACTGGACAAGCGACTCAAATTTTGGTGCCATTGTTGGCTGTCGAGGGAAGGCAAGCTCATATTGGTCAAATCTGTTTTAGAAGCTATCCTGGTGTAATGGATGACATTGGCCTGGATCACCAAGGGTATTCTTGAAAAGGCTCATCGCACCTGTTTTCGTTTTCTTTGGAGCGGGAAATAGGAGGCCCAAGTGACATCGTGGGTCAGGTGGGAAAATATTGCTATTCCTAAAGGCTTTGGGGGCTAGGGGCTCAAAAACATTTTTCTCCTTGCAAAATCATTGGAGGAAAAAGGAAGCTAGAGAATTATACATATGGACAACCTTTGGAACTCAGTCATGATCAAAAAATATATTGAACCACTCTCGTTGGAGGACTGGATCTGTAAACCCGACAAATCCCATGCTGGGGGATCCATTTTCTGGAAAGCTGTGATTAAATACTTTGATGTTATTGGAGGTGGACTAGCTTGGAGTGTCGATAATGGGAGAAAGCTACGCATTGGGGAAGATCCTTGGGAGGGATGTCCAAAGTGCCCTTCTCAGAGAGTTTGTCTCCTCCAATGTCAAATTCATGTTACAGCTCCATGAATTTTCATTGTTCTTAGTTGATTGATTCTTGGCATTCTCTTTTGAGAACTGCCAATCCTTGATATATCCAGGTCAATATTGTGGAGGATGAGTCTCTCTAACACCTGATAGCATGGAAACCACTCAAGACATGAAAGGTCATTGAGAGGGAGTTTCTTGTGTACACAAAAGAGCCATGTGAATAAACCTCAACACTTCTTCAGAGTAACTCAAAAGCATGCTAGTGTCTACTAAATCTAGAAAATTGTTCTCCTCATACAGATGCCAAGTCTACAGTTCAATGATAGATAATATTAGAAATGGAGATGTATTACAGAGAGGATTCTTCCTAACATCTGCAGTGCCTTGGTATATGACAAAATAACTACAAATACTTCTGTGCGAAAGTAAATCTAAACAAATTACTTATGTTTGGGATTTTAGAATCAATACCCAATCCAAAAGATAGACCATGTCATCTGGCAAGCTGCTGTCTTCATGAGTTCTATTGCTAACAACTTCAACGCCGACTACTCCAAAGTTGAAAACATCCGCTTTCTCAGTAAGGTGACCATGCAAAGCATACTCTGGATCCAGGTACCCACTGAAAATTACACCTGAATTTTTGTTATTCTTCCATGAAATTGATATTGATGCTCAGGTAAGTCAAAATGTCATGCTTTTTCATTAGATGACTCCAAATTGACTGATATGTCTGATCAACTTGTGAGAATTGTGAAGAATATTAAGTTATACCATATATTGTTTTTCTTATGCTATTTCAATTACTACATTAACTGTGATGAGAAAAAGAGGTTGAAATCTGATGCTGCCCAAACATTGTGTTAAGATCATGAGAAATCCATTGTATAAATGGGAACATAATAACATATCCAATTCAGTAAAACAGCCGAAAGAAAAAATCTCTATGTAATCTATGTAAGGAATAGAAAGGGATATATATTTTCATAAATTGTTCCTGCAACTCTGGTGCTGATGTGAGTCTTTTCAGCTTCATATAGTTTGGCCATCCCAAAATCAACAGTTTTTGGATTTAAATGTTTGTCTAGAAGAATGTTATTAGGTTTGATGTCTCGATGTACAATTCTAATTCTAGATTCTTCATGAAGATATGCTAGTCCACGTGTAACTTCAAGGCAAATGTTATATCGAACATGACAATCAAGCTTGAGCCTACAGTGATAAGGACCTGAGGTTCAAAACAAAAAAAATATAAGTAAATATTTTTCCATTTTATTTTGAAAAATCATTCTTTGAGCTTGTATCGATGAAAGAAAGTTAGAAATGTAAGGATGTACCAAATAAAGCTCGACCTAGACTGTTGTTTTCCAAATATTCGTAGACTAAGAGGCGTTCTTCTTCCTCAACACAACAACCATACAATTTCACAAGGTTTCTGTGTTGTACAGCAGATATTGTCACCACCTCATTAAGAAATTCCCACTTTCCTTGGCTAGACGTGGATGAAAGCTTCTTTATGGCCATAAGCTTTCCATCTGATAGCATGCCCTACAATAGAGCATGATAGAATATAAAGTAAGAATTTCAAATTTGATATTTTAAGTATGCATGCCTATCAAGAAAGAAGCTGATATATGATTTTCCAGGCTATAGAAACTGAAATTATAACTTAATGATCCAATTTAATGTACCTTGTAACATGTACCAAACCCACCCTCTCCTATCTTATTGCCATTAGCAAAATATTCTGTAGCATTTTGTATTTCTGGTAAACTGAAAGTATATGGATTTCTAGAAATAATCCTTAAATTTTCTAAAACAAATAAAATAAAATGGTAAGATCTATGTCATGATAATACATTCTTCAATATCTCATTAAGTATATTCATTTCCAAGGAAGATGATCTGAAAGAGCAAATGTCAAAAATTCTGAGAGATTAGTCCCATGTTTTGAAACATAGATGATCACCTTCACTGTCACCAGCTGTCAATGATTTGTGCTTCCTTCTTTTTCTTCTTAAAATCATACAGAATGAGCAGAGCACAAATCCTACACCAATTAGAACTCCAAGAACAATACCACTAATTTTGGTTCTACTGTTGTTGTCCTTATTTTTGTTTACATTAGTTGGATTAAATTCTGCAATAAAAAATAAACAAATTCATAAGTTGTGAAATGCAATTCCAAGTTGACCATTGTCATGAGAATACAGTTTCCACAATAATACCAACTTGGAAAGAAATAAGAGAATGTAATAATCTCTATAGACAAGGTATGAAGGTCCAAATGTGCATAAATGAATAAGTACTAATTATATAATATTTTTCCTACCATGAGTAACTCTAATTGCTGAGACCAAAGATCCATGTGTCTGTGGTGATGGTACGTAACAGGTTCCCTTGCCATCCCACAAAAAGTGTACCTCAAGAAAGTTTTCAATAACATTTACAGTATACTTTTTCACAACTGGCACGGTCAACTCTCCAGCTGCTTCCTTAATATTAAAATCTTTCAACACTTGAACTCCCTACATAAAGTGCACAATTGCAAAATAAGTCGGGGCATGAAAAAGAGAATGAAACTTTAAAGAAAGTGAAGTAGATATTATATTGTATCAGGGTTCTTCTAAATTCTATCCATAGCTCTTCCAAATAATAAAATATAGCTAAATTGATAATGCTTTGTCTAAGAAAAACAGAGGCATACAAGCATGAGAGAGAGGGAGAGGCATGATTTTTATCAATGTTCATGAGCCTACATTTTATAGGAACTGAATGAAAATGTATAAGGAAAATTGGGATAAACATGGGCAACATAAATCCAATTGGAATTGGATATAAATAAGTAAAACTCAAAAACAAAGTACAGCATGAATTTCAATATGCTTCCTAGTATAGCAGCCATTTTTTCCTCTCCTTTGGAATCTGGTACCTGGAGATGTATTATTTTCTAAATTGGTGACATGTACCTTGTACTACAACACCAAGTGATGTTAACCTCCAGGCTCTATGTAAGCATGCATGCTCTTTCCCTGCTCAAAGAATTTTATGCATTTTGATATGATCGTATGAATGAGGTGTTCGATCCCAATTTCTTCTAGCCAGATACAAATATCACACACCAATGTCCTACACCTAATGATCTGATAATAATATATTAAAATTCTATTGCCATCCAAGATGCCATAAATGGCTTGGACCAAAAGATCTGCTAATATTAAAGTTTGTGAAACCTGTGATGTGAACTTATAGTACTTGCAAATGCATCATGACATTATATAGAACCAGTTACTTTTGTGCTCCTCAAGTTGGTTCCTATAGTGATGTCATTACAGAGTAATACATATAGATAGGAATCAAAGATGCGAAATCCAAGACTTTGCCATGGCTGTGTAGATGGAATCTAGATTTCCTCAAAATGGAGCTCTACCCTGTATTGTCCATTCTCAAGACCAAGGCCATAGTATCTTAGACACACGGGAGAAAGACGTGTTGTTGTATATATTGATGGATTTTGAGTTGCTCCTTGTACAGATCCTTGTTCTGCCATATATGGGTTACCATTTTTGTTAGTTGTATCTGATGAATTCAAAAATACTCTTGTCGTACTGATTCCCCAATTCTCTTCAGAATTCATGTAGAATGATGCAGCATCTAGTGTTTTGTTGTCCCCCCAAAAGAGAACCCCCATTGAGGAATCGATTAATTGAGGACCCCCACAATTGATGGCTAAAGAAGAACCTGAAAAGCAAGTCAAAATTTGTATGAGATATTGGATAACTGCACAGCAATATAGTTTCCTTGATCAATTTTTTAGGTGAGATAATTACAAGATCACAATAGAAGATCAATATTAAATCATATCAGTTCTATTTTGATAGCATATGAATGGCATATATAAAATACATAAAAGACAGCATATAATATTCTGCATACTGAAGCATTATCTTCATGCTGTTGCAAAATGAAATTTTGACATGGATATTATTCCTTCCTATTGTTACATATATACCTTAAGTGCCAACTACATATATAACCCATTTATCCATATGTATTAGTGAGTACATTATATTCATTTTTTTTCATGTTGGATTAATGAAGATACTAAAACAGGGACATTTCAGTAAAAGACAATACAAGGACTTGAAGCAGCTAGGAAGCAAAAACTAATATTAGATAATCTAGATAGAAATATTTTTGAAATGGTGATCAGTAAACCACTTAAATTGCATGAAATTCTTTTTTTCCAGGCTATGTAGGATCTTTATTTTAATGTTTCATATATTACTTCAGAGGACAAATAAGTACATCAAGATTCAAAGTGGTTATAGCTCGTTGATTCATAACCAGCACTAGTTCCTTTCTTTTACCTTTAACTTGTTTAACCACCTGAAGCACCTGTTGAAGCATTCGTTTTAGTTCCATAGCTCTAACATATCCAGATGCAACTCCAACAGATGTTACAGCTTCACCAATTGAATTCATTGATTGAGTTAAAGAAACAGATCCAAAATCGGACCTTATTGACCAAGAAGAAATCTACGTAAAGCATATTTAATGATAGAGTAAATTGAAGATCCTCTTTATTCAGATCCAATCGAAGTAGATTCAGTTGAATGAGATCGATAGCCAGTAGCAATTGGGGTTGCACCTGCAACAGGGATGCCAAGAAAGTCGTATTCTACAAAAGCTAAAAAGGCCAACATATGAGCCCAGCCCCCACAGGGAGGGACTCAACATTAGGGGAAATTAGTTGGGTTTCATGTTGGCCCTCAGCATCATGGGAAATTATTTAAAGGTTTCTTCATTGTTCTGATTTTGAACATATCCTGAGATTAGTGTAGCCCACATAACCATGTCTCATTCATACATTCCATCAAACACTTGTCGTGCATCCTCCTTCCACATTTTGGCATATATATTTACAATACTATTTAATAGAAAAAAGTTTGAATTAAATTGAGAATTGATTATATGGGTGTGGACTAGCCTACCTTCTTCAAGAGCCTTGTTATTGATGCGACCCTGCAAGAGGCGTGCATATACATTGGTATCTGGTCGGACATTTACTTTGTCTACGAACTCCAAAATGTCCAAAACCTGCTCCCTTCGAACCCCTTGAGACACTGTATTCACTTCAGAATTCATATCACAAGAATCCGCATATTCTTCTTTCTCTTCCCAATTATCAATATATCTTGAATCTCTTTCCTCAACAAAACTGGGAACTGAGAAGCCACTGAAACCAATATTCTTCACAATGCTGATGTGTCCAGGAAACAAACATAAATTATTCGTTATTTTAAGTCCCACAGAACTTGCAACAGATGGGTGATTTCCCAGGGCTACCATAGCCTTGAGAAGGGAGGTTTATTTTTTCATGGATGTTGAATGGGAAGCGATCCATTCATAGCCCATACATTTTCCATGGGCTTTAGATCATATGCTACAACAAATGAGTGACTGCGTAAAACTATACGAGTTGATTTAGGGCGATATTCATATCAAACGACGAAGTGATCATTGTTGTTTTATTTGAATGCATAAATCCTCTATGAGCAGTGATCAAATATATTCAGTTAAACCTTCCGGGATATAGTTTAAGTGAGTAGTCTAAATTATTGTGCGTAGATTGGGAGTTTGTCATGGAGTAGTTATGGAGCTGGAGGCGCACGCGGTCTTTGCTTTCATGGAGTTGGCTTTCACGGCCTTCATGGCGTTCATGGAGTTAAGAAAGGGATTTTAAGCAAGGGTTGTCAGATGGTAAAAGAGAGGCAATCTGGGGAAAGGGGAAATTTTTTTGTAGAATATGGTTTAAAAAATGTGGATGTTAGACTTTGTTTCAGAGTGGGAAGGGTCTGTCTGTACAATAATATTTTTCTGGGAACGGTGGGTATATTGGCGGGGTATTCAGTGTGGTTTTTATACATTGGTTCTCTGATTTATCTAAAGCCCTATTTGTCCAAGGCAACCCTGAATATGCTACTTGTTGAAGCATAGATGGATTGACTCTCAAATAAATAGGAGGTGGTAGACAAGATTTCAATGACTTATGCACTAAAACGAAAGGTCTTAGCATCATATCATAGAAGTGGCAATGCTTACAGAAATATCATCGCAGGACAGGTGCTTGAGAAACCTTGCCCATGGAGGCATTCACCTTGATTTCTAAATTAAATGATGATGATGAGGATTGGTGTTCGCTTCAATCCCTTAATTGGTGGGCTACCCATTTTAAATAAAAATACCATGAACCTTTTCCCTTTAACTAATTCCAAGTTGGTTACCTTCACTCGAAGCTTTTTGGAGGATCATATCTATTTGTGTTCATGTGGCTGTAAAAGTTAATGGAGTCATAACATACATCATGGATTTACTTTATGGAGTTGTTTAAAAGGGATGGTCATTATTTTATTTTTATTTTTTCATTATTCTATTACTTTGAAACCACTTTGGGAGAAAATTTGTTAAGAAGTATTTATTTGTTCTTGAGAAAAAAGGGCTCCCATGGTGTTACCTATATTAATGTGCTTTATTGGGTTAATATTAAGTTATCTCTCCCTTCATTAGGATTTGGATAAAGAATATGTTGAGTGAACAACATATAATAATATATCATAAAGTGTCATTTTCTTTACTTCACATGAAGCATGGAAAAGGTTTTTGGATAATGGATTAGCTCTTACATAGGATCAATTATAATTATTAACCACATTTGCAGAGTTCGGTTTACAAGGGAGTGTATTTTTATTTTGTGGGATGTTTTTATATTTGGAGGGTTTTTAGGTGCTTATTAGAGCTTCGTTGGATTTGGCTTGTTGTAAAAGTCGCTTGGAGGAAGCCTAAAGATGTTCTTCTAGACATAGTTTGGAGTATTATCTTCTTTAAGCGATGTTTAGAGGTCAAGTGGCATCATCAACAACCACTTGTTCCTTGATTGTTGGAGAGGTTACCCTTTGTTATGGGGCCTATGTATCTCATCATTATACAAGTGGTCTTGACCACTATTTTTTTTATTGTATTTAGCTAGGAGTTAGTTCTTGAGTGGGGTACTTCTTGTATTATTTTACCCCACCCTATACTAGATACAAGGAAATTATGATTATTTTATTGAAAACGAAGTTTAGGCCTCTCATATAAATAGAGGGGCACTAACAAGTTTAGGTCACTTGCATATATAGAGGTTGAAGTAAGAAATAGGCATATTTTGTCAAACAGGCCACCTAGCACAAATTTATGACTTTTGACAAACATCAAAGAGAGAGAAAAATTAATATGGAGTTCATCAATCAAGGGATCATAGTACTTGGGTAGTGGTAGTGACAAGCTAGAGATGGATAGATACAAAGCGAGGGATTCGAAATGGAGACCTTATAGAAAGGGGAACATATCCTTTCCTTGTCAAGCCATCATCTTCATTAATAGGGATTTATTTTCCTATTTTTTGTTTAAACTAGCCCATTATCTCATTAATACATGGGATTAGTTCACATAGAGGCTAGATCTAAAGGGATCCACCATTTTATATTTAAAATATAACTCGTGAGGTCACATTCATAATCCATCTTAGAAGAGTAATGTTATGTTGTAGGGTTTGAACCTTGGGAAGATGTGTCGGATCCTTGTACTACTACAATGGTGGGTTGAGCACATTAAGGAACTCGATTGGCTAGTTATTTATGACTATCAATGATTGAACACTCTCAGTATCGAAATTCAAGAACCTGCTTTGAATTCATATATATCAGAGCTTAAACCCACTTTGAATTCAAGGAAATTGAAACTCATTACATCATGGGTTGGTGGCGATGGTGCATTTAATCCTATCTCCATCGGAACTTCTCAAATGATAGTGCAAGTTCATCCCCAACTCTTTATCAAGGAAATTCTCTTAGTCACAGTTGAGAAGTATAAGCTTAACTTGGTCATGGATTTCCCATGAATCTTTGGTATAAGCATTGAATGTTCTTTGGTAGATTCCTAATTGATATTTAACATAATATTATATGAGGTGAAAAGTGAAGGGAGAATGAAATTGTGCCATCTTGTCCAAAAAAATGTAGAAAAATACTTTTCTTTTTCTAGGAGAAAAATAACATTTCCTTGATATTCATATGAATCAAAGGAAACCTTTGTTCATCAACAAATATGTTACATCTCAGCTAGGAAAGCATCTTCAGCAAAACATCCAATTACAGCTTGTACATACCTAAAACAAAATACATAGTAAATCATGATAGGATACTTATCTACATAGTACTACTATTGGTACATCAAAATATAATGTACTTCCAATTCCCATCCCGAATCAGCCCAATCAATAGCATTGTACTTCTGGCATATTAGTATATCTAAAGGGGCACTCAACTGGCAATCAAAAATCCATAATAGTACTAATCAATTCAATCATATTGATAATATACTGATAAACAAAATCTCATTAGGTGAGAAAAAATGCTCATAAGAGTTGTGCTGAGCCATGCACTATGCATGCTCCCTCAATATATTCCATATATTCAAGTAGCCCAGTTGAAATATGTAGTGCCTCCTTAGAGAGACAATCTGCTTGAATGTAGAAAAATACATTGAAAGATGGTGTTGGCGCAAAAAAGGAAGCAAAAATGGACGCTAATGACAGGGTTTTTTTGTAGTGATCGAGGTGCATGGCACCAATATTACTAATAGAAGGTAGACAATTTACAAAAATTACACTTCATTATCAAAATTGCAATTTTCCACGACACAATTAAAAATTACTAACATAAATGACTAATTCATATTCTTTTTGCTAGTCATTTATGTTAGTCATTTTTAACTCTGTCGCTTACTATCTAGTCGTATTTGTTAACTGGTGACTAAATTAGTAGTTAATTTTAGTCGTTTATAGTTGGGTCAATAAAAATTGTTCATATTTAGTAATAAATCACTTGAAAAACCTGTGGTGACTAGAATTTTTAGTCACCTAGTGGCTAATTCCTCATTTTGTACTAGTGTCTCTACTTTGCTTCAAGTCACATTTTGTTCTTCTATATTTACATAACAAGTATCTTCTTAGTCATATCCTTTGCATTCCAAGAAGATTGTAGCTCTGGTTGATTTCATTTCCATGGCACAATCTTTGGCATGTAACATTGATACCTGCAATCTAATTAACAATACTTTTAATGTTTGAATACCTAAGATATTTGACAACAACTAAGATTCTTTATTCTTCTTTGATAGAAACAAAAAAAATGAGAAGATAAATATGTTGCATGTTGTTGAATAGTAAATTTTTTTATATTTGTTGGATTTTGGAAATCGAAACTTAGGATTTGGAAGTATACTCTATGGGGAAGTTGGAGGAGAAGATATTTTTCTAGGAGCAGGGGAGAGCCTTGGTGTTGGCTCTGGATTTGACTTTCTCTTTGGATTCAGAACTGCAGTTGGAGTAGAAGATCCCAACATGATCTAGTAGTTGATACAACAACTACCAAAAGAACAAAGATTAAAACACCACCATCAACATTACTAAAACACACAACCAAACTACTACATACGATAAGACAATGATACCAGGGATTAGCTGGTTATATCCAACATTTACACTTGGAATTCCAACATTTATCAACATTTGGATATTGTCGTAGGTTGTAGGTTCTTAAGAATGGAGTCATATCTCATCCTTAAAATTTGCTAGTTCCAAAATCAAAATGAAACATGCGAAGGATTCATGGTCAAATTAAGAACTTGAAGTTGCCTAGATGCAAAAATGCCCTTGGAAAAGTGATAGCACCCAAATATGATAATTGTTTTTTATCATTCAATCAAATTTTTAAATTCCGCAATGTATTGCAGTTGACAGTCTTTCCAATGAACAACTCTACTGAATATGCAAAAATATTGTAACAAAACACTCATCTTATTCCAAGAACTCTCTTATTCCCTTTTATTCTAGTTTGACTTTACAAAATTTGGGGGTTTGGTCAATGAGTCCAATATCCCAAGTCGTTAATAACGTGTCCATTAAATTAAAAGATTGGGATTCAATCCAATAACCACTAATTTTTTCTCTTTGTGCAAAATGTCGTTTGACCATTAATCTTCAAACCCGACATCCAATTACTCCATCCCAACCAAAATACCAATCTCTCACCATTTTCATACAGGTCTAAGTGCAAAGCAGGTGCGCAATCCCAAGGGAGTGTACACATACATGTGCATTTTTCTGCATATGTAAAAGAACGCCCAAATGATAATTATGTAAACTTGATCTATATTGACAAATATTTTCAAAGGGGCAACTCACGAGAGGTGTTATGAAGCAACAATGCCTTTTCAACATATCCGTAGGTGTAGAGTCAATTTCCAAATGTCAAAACAATTTCTATTCAATGTGAACACAAGCATTCCAGATGTGTTATAATAGTTGAAAATGATAGAAGTGCCCACGGAGAACGTCAAAGTACAGACAAGTATCAAAGGGTGTTGTAGCCACCAAAAGTCAATCACTTGATAGAGATTGTCCAACCTAAAACCAACGCCAAAGCTAAAGTGTTTATGTTCCCATAAAAAGTGATTTTATTTCATTTCCTTCATACTGTGTAAAGCATGAACAATTTTCAGGTGGAATATAACTAATAAATCATACAAAGAACACTATGAAGGAATTTATTTTTGCATCGCAATTTCTATTTCCTCCTTTGAGATTTCTCAGCATTTGATGTTGGATTTGTTGTTCCATTGGGTTTTCTGGCAGGATTTTTCTTTTTCTTTTTTTTAATAGTAAAAGAAAAGAAACACGAGTCTTATGTACCTTCCAGATATTTTCACAACTCTTGAAAATAGTGTTGCTCAAGGAATTTGCATTTTTCTGCTAATATGGCCAACAAATTGGAAGTGGACGCGTTCTTTGTGTACACCAAACAATGCTACATAGATTCTATTATCTAGTTAAATAAATCAGAAGTGAGCTGCTTGCTTTGAAGAATTGTAAGAGACTTTGTTGCTGGAGATTAGGTTCGGCTGCATGGACCAAGTTTGAGGACTTCAAATTCTAGATAGAAAAAAAAATTGTGGCCATTTTGCACTCGATAAGACGTGATAGGAATGTTGAAGTGGGTTTTCAAGGACTTGAGATACTTTGGAAACGAACTTGTTTTGAACTCCAAATGATTGAACTTTTGCAGTTGAACAATTTGTGGTATTATGTATTCTAAGTCTTGATGGCCTCGCAAGAAAAATGCAAAGATAATAGTCTCAGGCTTTGCTTTGAATTTGTTATGAATGAACACCTACATAAATGCGGATTGATTCCTTGAGAAATATGTGCACCTTGTGTAAACCACAAAGTAAGATTCCAAAATAGTTTGAAGAATTAAGGACTCCATACAAACATGTAGAGCATATTATTTCTAGAAAAGCAGTAGTGAGCTAAATGGAATTGACAAGATTTAAGATTTTTTCCTTGCAATAATTTAAAAAATCTAGCAAATTTCTCTAAAACATGTTTCTCACAGAGGATCATTAAGGAAGATAGGAGAAGATAATGATTATGCTGCTAAGGATATGGTTGGTGGTAGAGTATCATAAACATATCAATAGTTATAGGTGTTTAGTAGTTCCATTTTCTTATCCTCAGTCAACTTCGGTGTATTTATTCATTTTTTTCCAGCAGGCTTATTCACATCTACATTCCATGCATTATTTGATAATTCAATGATACAGGTGGCAAAGAAAATCTCAAATAGATATTTTGGGGTCAAATGGATCAATCACATAGTATCATCCAAAATATGACAAAGTCTCATGCCAAATATGTCGAAAATCCAATGACTGGGGACGTCAAAAATTCGACGAAGTAACGTTGAAAATTTGACCTATAATTCTATCAATTTAAAAAAATTCATCAAATTTCGTAATTTGAAAGTGAAATCCAACAAAACAGTACTTTTCATTGGATGTTGTTGGATTTTCTCGTCGAATTTTGGGTACAAATCTTATTGTGCCCAGAACTCACAGTGGGATCCTTAAATATAGGGATTGGTATCTAGAGCTCCTAAAATCATGCATGAGGGAACATCAAGTGGATGGTGGGCCCCATATAAAATATGCATAGCACTAGGGGGTCTACAACATTATCCTAAACTAGGAAAATACTAAAATAACTAAGGTGAATAAGGGAGGATTATTTAATAGTCCAAACACCCCCCCTTAATCTAAACTTGGAAAACCTGGGCCCTAACAACTTAGACCAAGGCCACCCATAAAATAATAATGACAACATAACTACTGATGAAACTAAGGAAATGGGGAAAACCTCATGGGAACCCCCGCCCCCCGCCCTTAAAAAATGAATAGTAGGGAACTGAATCAGGCTTCACTCAGCCTTCAAACCAAGCAGATATTTGAGACAGAAAAATATCTTCTAATTGAAATACTTTGTGAAAATATCTGCAATATCATCCTATGTAGGGAAGTAATGCAGTGTAATGGTCATGTCGTGCACTAGTTCCTTGATATAGTACATGTGAATCACCTTCTTCCAATATGATCCTAGATAGGAAAGGAAATTTTGCTTCTTTTCAATCATTCATATGGAACCTTTTGAGTAAATCAACTATGTATATGGATAGTTAACCCATGATCCCTGAATCTTTGTTATTAACTTCAAGATCGATAAACTGTCTCAATATCCCTAGATATGTCATGGAGAAAAAAATGATCAAATCTGACTTGTTGTTCCTCAATCTAGTAGATGAACAAGTGGTGATGAGCAAGTCATCAACATACAATACAATCAATAGTAAACAACCTCCCTTGTATTGCATGTAGACATTGCAGTTAGAATTGCACCTTTCAAACCTCTGTGACAGCAAGAAGGCTTCCATTTTGGCATACCATGTTAGGATATTTAGACACTTAGGATTTAGTTAAGATCAACTTGTGTAATATATCCATTCGGTAAAAGTGTGTGTCTTTAGTATGCATTAGTATGAATTAGTATGCATTAGTATGCATTTGTAAATATTCTAATCCGACGGTCACAATATGTTCTAGACATAGAGTGATCCGACGATTCAACTTCTCTTAGATCATACCTACCATTAATCCATGGCTTAACACCTGATTGGTCTATGATCTCTATTTAAAGAGCATAGATGGTCCTTGGCTAGTTGATCGATTATGAGAATCTCATGTAAGTTTCTTTCTTTTGCACAATAAATTGCTCCAAGTAGCTATTTGGATGGAACCGTGGACTATTTCTCTCTTGAGGATTTTAACCACATGACAAACATCGGTGTGTTGATATGCGATCTATTTTTGTTAAGCGGTTGCTCAAGGTGTTTGGTCTTTTGGGAGTACCTTGTGTACCCGAACATGGTATCAGAGCTTTTATGAAGAGCCACTTTTGGTTTTGATCTAGATCTGGAACCGGTGTTGCCAAAACTTTGAGAGGGATTCTATTTCTAGATTTTTTGTGCATTTGTGGCTTCTGGGAGCTATTCCATTGCATCTAGAGCACCATTTCTATTGGGAAATAGTTTTGGATTCTAAGATCTGTTCCATCGTTTGTTCCAGAAATAACCATTTCGGCAAATCTGAAGGTGTAATGTTACATTGACGAATTTGTTTTTTTTTTAAATCTCTCATATCTTGTCAGTTTTACTATTAAATCTTTTCTATTTTAGTCTCGAACTGTTTTATTCCCTGACTGCGTATGCTATTTTCCATGCACCTTGCGCGATTACAGTGAATCAGAAACAGTAAGGGAAATTTTTTTTTCTTGTCTTCTCAGCTATGAATGCCCTTTGTCGTGCACCTTGTACAATCATGGAAAATAAAAAACAACGAGAAAACATGAAAACACACACTTTATGGGTAAGCTAACCAAGATCTAACCCCATTGTGTGGAAATTTTTTTTGTTTTTGTTTTTGTTTTTCCTTTTTTTTTGTGATTTGCAGAAAAAAGGCAAGCACGGAAAACGAGAGAGAAGAGAAAAAAAAACCTTTCCTCTTTCCATTCTTTTACGTACCTTTTAAACTTAGCTCACTTAGTCCAAAGTTGCTTTAATCCTTAATAGGTCTTGAGTTCAAGTCTTATTAAGCTACTTTTTAGTGCATGCAATTTCTATTTTCAAATTACTTTATTGTAAAAGTGCATCTCACATAAATAAAATAAAATGAAAAGTGAGTCACTTAAGTCTTTTAATTTATTGTCGCATTACTTAAAAGTAATATTATTGTAAAAGTGAACCTCTCTTATTCTACCAAAGTGATTCACTTCAAAGCAACTTTATTGTAAAGTGATTGTCAAAGGTTGATCTTGAGAAGAGGGGGGTTCTTTTTTTTAGTTGGTCAATTTAATATCTACCACGTCACTATTGGGGACATATTCAACATTTTTTTTATTAAGCATAACTTCATCATCCAGAATCAGTTTTCAGTGCCATTTTTTTAAAACCACATATTTTTTCAAGCTCTTTGCAACCAGATAGTTAGTTTCTATTTTTTCATCCATTATTTTACAGTATGGCCGCCCCTTGTGATATTATACTTACAAGTTCTAACTATTTCTCATGGAAATATCATATGGAGGACGTTCTACAAAGTAGGGGACTTTTCAGGATAACCTTAAGGAAAGAAAAAGAACCCACTGATGATGATAAGAAAAATAAATGGGAAAATAGATGTGATGAATCTCATGGATTGATTGGTATGTCAATCTCTACTGATTTTCAATTCCACATATCCATAATTGATGAACCTGATAAAGCTTGGGAAAAGTTAGAATCTGTGTTTGGTAAACACAATGAAATTCGGGGTCATCAACTTGAGAATGAGTTGCTATCCTTGAATCCAAATGATTTTTCATGTATTCAAGACTATTTATCTAAATATAAAGCTCTTAGACTCTTATGTGTAGAATGAAAGATTAATAAAGAATAAAAAGAATGTATTTATCAGATTCTTTCCAAACTTGGACCTGCATATTCTATTTTTGTATCTACATTCTAGTCCATGAAAGAATCTTTTACTACAGCTAGCTATCAAGAGCCTAGTATTGAATCCTTTTGTGATTCCTTAATTAGAGAGCAAGATAAGCTCATTCATTTTGGAATAATTAACAATCCAGATACATCTCGGAAAAGCCTTATTGTCCCAATAGAAATAAAATTCCAAGCCTCCCAAGAAATAGAATTTTGATAATAATAAGCCAAACAACAAGGGTCCCAACCCTCTCAGTCAGCTCCTTATTTAAAAAATGACAAAGGATCCAAGCAAAAAGGAAAGAAGACTGAGCGTCATCGAAATTTTTGTGGGAAAGATAATCATGATGAATCTAAGTGTTTCAAGAAGATGGAAGCCTCAGAAGCAGTAATGAAGAAGCACCACATCAGCATAGATTCATCTTCAGAATATAACTCTCATGGACATGGACTTTTTGCTTCTGGTTACTCTTATACTGCATCTTCTTCTTCTACTTCAAATGAATGGCTCATTGATTTTGGAGAATCTTATCATATGGCTAAGGATCAAGCCATCTTTTCTACTATGCATGGATGTAACACCAAACAAATATTTGTTGGTGATGATAGATCTCTAAGTGTTGTAGGATCTAGAACAGTTCCAGTAGAAAATGGTCATTTTAGTGATGTACTATGTGTTCCAAAAATTTCCCACAATTTGTTATCAGTCTATCAAATTACTCATTCAGGTGAAGGTAACAAGGTGATGTTTACACCTCACCAAGTTCTAATCAAGGATTTTAAAAATCCTCAAAATGTCCTTACTATTGGAATTGTTGATGATATTATCAGGTTGTACAAATTTAACAACTTTGGGTCATCATCTTTTCCTTCAATTTTTGTTGCTCATAGTGATAACTTGAGCAAACTTTGGCATGAACGATTTGGTCACTTAAATTATCGCTCATTGCAACAACTATGTAAAGAAAATATGGTGACTGGTCTTCCAATGGTATCTTGCAAGGATGGTGTTTGTTTCGGTTGTGTACTCAGAAAACATCATAGGGACAGTTTTGACAAACGTGCCTCTTGGCACGCCTCAGTTCCTTTGGAGCTTGTGCATAGTGACTTGTGTGGTCCTCTTCCCTCTGCTTCCTTTTCTGGTTTCAAATATTTATTAACTTTCATTGATGAATACTCTAGATGCACTTGGGTTTACTTCCTAACACTTAAGAGTGAAGTATTTAACATGTTCTTGGCCTACAAGGCCCTTGTTGAAAAACAATCTGGTCATCAAATTATTAAGTTAAGATCTGACAAAGGAGGAGAATTTGTTAACAACAAATTCACTACTTTCTGCACTGAACAAGTAATCCAACAACAACACATTATTCCATATACACCACAACAAAATGGTGTAGCTAAACAGAAGAATTGCACTTTAAAAGAAATGGCTAATTGTATGATCCAATCTAAGGGACTAAGTCTTCAATATTGGGCTGAGGCCATAAATTGTGCAAATTACATAGTTAATTACACACCCACTAAATTTTTACAAGGTATAACACCGGAAGAAGCATGGAGTAAAATTAAACTAGATGTAAGTCACTTTCGGGTGTTTGGTTGTGAAGCATGGGCTCACATTCTGAATGAAAAATGGAAAGCAATATTGCAGCCTAAAAGTGAAAAGTGCATATTTGTTGGATATTCAGAAGATGTAAAAGGTTATAGACTTCTTCATCCCCATTCACATGATATAATCATTAGAAGATGTGTTAAATTTGATGAAAATCTCTTGGCCTACGAGCCTAACTTGGTGGGTGTGCCATCTTTGTCCTGCGAGCCTGATTTGGCAATTGTGCCTTCTTCTTCTTCTTCTTCCAACTTCCTTGATAGGTTTCCAATTCCAGTTTCTAATGATGACAGTGAGGATGAAAATCCACCTCTGCCTGCTCATGTTCCTCCAATTTCACCAGCACCAATGCCTCCTCTATGGGTCCGTTCAACATGTGAAGTAGCTGGTGATCTTGCCAGTGATCCTAGATATCAATGTTGAACACGTTTTTAGTTTCAGTGAGCCTCTTCCCTTTTGGCTCAATTTTCTAAGAATCATGATCCAAAAACTTTTTCAAAAGTTTCAAGAAATCCAGACTGGGATGCAGCTATGGATGAAGAATATCATTCCTTAATGGTGAACGATACTTGGGATCTTGTTCCTTTTCCAAAAGGAATAAAACTTGTCAGATGTAAATGGGTCTATAGAACTAAGTGTGCATCAGATGGAAGTGTTGAAAGACTTAAGTCAAGGTTAGTTGCCAAAGGTTTTTCCCAAGTTGAAGGGATTGACTACAAGGAAACCTTCGCCCTTGTAGCAAAAATGAACTCCATCTGCCTTGTTCTTTCCCTTGCAGCCTTACATAACTGGGAATTCCATCAAATGGATGTCAAGTCTGCCTTCTTACATGGTGATTTACATGACAAAATTTACATGGAACAACCTCCTGGATATGTTCAGAATAACTCTAGCCTTGTTTGTCTCCTTAAGAAATCCTTATATGGCCTTAAGCAAGCTTCTAGAGCTTGGTATGCCAAAATGGATAGCTTTCTCCTTGACATTGGTTTTTCTAGATGCCATTCTGACCCCAATGTATATACCAAGAAATTAGGAAACATTATCATCATACTTGTTCTTTATGTTGATGATCTTATCCTTACTGGTAGTGACCCTAAACTTATAACCCATGTGAAATCCAGTCTTAAGAAATTTTTTGAAATGTCAGACATAGGACATTTGCATTATTTTCTTGGTCTCCAAGTCTTGCAAACCAAAGAAGGAATCTTTCTTTCCCAGTCTAAGGATGCTTGTGACCTTCTTCATCGCTTCCACATGGAAGATTGTAAACCATCCCCTTCTCCCTTCCAGTCTGGAGTCAAAATTTATAACACTTGTACTTCCCCTGAAGTAGATTCCACCTTGTATCGTCAGCTTGTTGGTAGTATTTTATACTTGACTCATTCTCATCCTGACCTTTCCTTTGTCGTTGGTTGTGTTTCCCCTTATATGCAAACTCCTCATGAAAGTCACTAGAAAGCAGCAAAAAGAATACTTCGATATATTCAAGGTACAATTCAGTTTGGGATTCAATACAGTACTGGGGGGGAACCTTTGTTGGTTGGTTTCACTGATTCAGATTGGGCTGGCAATCCTGATGATCGAAAGTCTACTGCAGGTTATGTTTTCAGTTTGGGATCTAGACCTGTCACTTGGGCTTGTAAGAAACAACAAGCTCTTGCTCTTTCTTTAGCAGAAGCAGAATATCGAGCTGCAGTTAATGCCAGTCAGGAAGCTTTATGGCTTCGACAGATCCTTTCAGAGTTTTGATTCGAGCAGCAGCAGCCTACTCCACTTTGGTGTGACAATCAAAGTGCCATCAAGATTGCCAAAGATCCAGTTCTACATCAGTGTAGAAAACACATTGAGCTACACATGCACTTCATTAGAAATCTTGTTCATGATAGTGTTATTGAAGTTTTTTATTGCCCTATAGATGATCAAGTTGCAGACATATTCACCAAGTCTCTTACAGAAGCAAAGTTTTCTAAACTTCGTTCTATGTTAGGATTTCAGGAATGTGTCCTTAACGGGGGATAGGCTCTAATTCCTCCTTCCTTATCCTAATAGTGTCACTTTTGTAAATCCTTCAATCCTATCGCAAGTTGTTCTTAAGGGGGGATGTTAGGATATTTAGACACTTAGGAGTTAGTTAAGATCAATTTGTGTAATATATCTGTTAGATAAAAGTGTGTTTCTTTAGTATGCATTAGTATGCATTTGTAAATATTCTAATCTGATAGTCACGATATGTTCTAGGCATAGAGTGATCCGACGATTCAACTTTTCTTAGATCATACCTACCATTGATCCATGGCTTAACACCCGATTGGTCTATGATCTCTATTTAAAGAGCATAGAGGGTCCTTGGCTAGTTGATCGATTATGAGAAGCTCATGTAACTTTATTTCTTTTGCATAATAAATTGCTCCAAGTAGCTATTTGGCTGGGGATATGGACTATTTCCCTCTCGAGGGTTTTAACCACATGACAAACATCGGTGTGTTGATCTGTGATCTATTTGTGTGAAGTGGTTGCTCAAGCTGTTCGGTCTTTTGGGAGTACCTTGTGTACCCAAACAAACCATGTCCTTGGCTCTTGCTTGAGCCCATGCAATTATTTCCTTAACCTATATACTAAGGAACGATCATCATTGTACCCCTTAGGTTGTTTCATGTTGATCTCTTCTTCCAAGTCACCATGTAGTAAGTAACTTTTGTCTCTTATCTATGGAGGAAGAGAGGAAATATCCCATCTCTCATTGTTCTACAATGACTCATATTCCTCATCCATGGTATCGTTCCATCATGGATCATGGAAAGCCACTTCTTAGAATTGTAGATCTGACCCTACCATCATGTAGCACCTCTCTGGGAGAAGTGGATATCTATGACATAATGCAAGGTTCTATATTGGTAATAAGATATGGATCTCCTTTGGCAGATCGATCCCCAGCATCAATGAGTTTTTTATCCCATTTATGCATGATATTGAGAGCAGGAGCTAGATTTGGATATGGATTTTTTTTAAATTCATTTTCAACATGAAGATCCGATTCAACTCAGTCCTCATCTTTGGATTTTGAATCTAAATCATTAAAAGAAACATCATCATGTGCAAACAGTGTAGGTACAGATGATTTACCGGCCTCTTCAACTTGTTTCATATCTTGAAATGGATCTTCATTGAATTGGACATTGCTCTCTATGAATCATCTCTACGTTGCAATTACCATCATCTTGTAATAGTTTGCATACTATTCATATCCCAGTAGAATGTATTCACTACTTTGGGGTTGAAGAGAAATTAATTCATTCTCCAAAATGTGGCCACTTATCCCTTATTTCTTTCCAAACAAGGACTTGAGCTTCATCTATACCTCCCTTGGGGTTTTAAAGCCATCAATATAGAAGAGCAATTCTCTAGAGATGTGAATATACATAAAACCAGAAGCTTCATCTAACTTGTTCAGGTACTTTGATTTCTCAAGAGTTGCATGAGGTTTGACCTCCTTTCCCATTGTGAACCTATACATATTTTTTCTATGCAATAATATCTACATATCTTCCCTCCAATCCATATAATTGATGGGTGTGAGTATTCTTGGTGTCAAGGGAGTTGAATTCTCCATTTTGCAGCTGTAGAAGTAACACAATTTTTCCTGAAATCTTCTCAAAACCTGCATAAAACTCTCAAATTGAAGATAAACCAACTCTTTAGAGATCTGATACCATGTAAAATTATGAACCATAGGATATCATCAACCTAATTATTACCTTACAATGAAATAATTAGGAAGAATGATGAATTGCAGTGTTAAAATTGGTAAAAATTAAATGCATTGTGAAATTAAACATGGAAGAATAACCAGATTGGAAACAATAATTGGTAACAACATTCATTAATTTGTGTATTAACAATACATAGTACAAAGGAAGAAATTCAACTACTCTTGGAGTGATTCGAAGCCTTGACTTTAGAGATGACTAGAACAGGGAAAATTAACACTTTAGACATCACCATTGCAACTCCGGACAAATAAATCAATCAATAATCAGTTAACTGACCTTGATAGGTAAGCATGGGAGCCTTTATCCTTAAATCATGCAAAAGTGCTGCATTAGCTTACTGAAGGTGGCCATTGAAGCCTAAATCTACTCAGGTGAGGGTGAACTTAAGGTGGGACTCCGAGAACGTAGAGTTGGCTCCTAAAATATTAGGATTGGTATCTGGAGCTCCTAAAATCATGCATGAGGGCACATCAAGTGTCTAGTGGGACCGATATAACATATGCATAGCACTAGGGGGTCTACAACATTATCCTAAACTAATAAACTACTAAAATAACTAAGTGGAAAAGGGAGGATTATTGAATAATCCTAACATAAGGCCCATACAAATTTAAAACTATGGCATCTAGTTTAAATTTTGGGAAATTTATAGTTGTCCATAGCTTAGAAACATAAAAAGAGTTAACAAGTTCTAAATATGCAACCCATCTAGTTAGCAAACCTCCTGAAAGAACTTTTGCATCCACCCACATAAAACACCAACCTTCAAAAAAAATGCTCAGGACATCAATAATCAAAGAATCACTACCCATAATTTTATGTAGAAAGATAGCATCCAATTTTGTCTTCTCAACTGGTCTAAATAGCGCCAGTTTTTAAAGGGATTGGCTAACTCTTTGATGTTTAATGATAAGAATTCCATTTCCTAACATTTCCTAACCTTATTCCTGGGCTGTTCTCTAAGCACCCATTTGTTTTATTGTTGAATCCCCTTAGAGCAATCCTCAAAATATCTAGGATTAGAATCCCATAAAGGAAGCTTTGTCCCAAAAAAACTATAATGGTGAGCCTAAGACAACTGAACCCTTTTCTCCATCCACCGTGAAATTTATTTTTGATCTCATAGGATAAGGATCACTATCCATACAAATTGTTTCTCATGGTCAATTCTTTGGGAAAAAACCCATCACCAAAAGAGGGTCCACAAATAATTCTTTTATGGATAACTAAGGACTTATTTTTACAAGGAATACCAAAATCAATTTCCTTAGATGACTCGGGACTACCAGTATTCAAAATAGGAGAATTCACCAAAACAAAATTTATCGTCTCCTTTAAATTTGAGAAAACTCAATCAAGAAATGAGAATAATGACTTACCCATTTAAATAGTAGTCCCCAAGCTTCAATTTCTTCTCACTGAACCATCTCTGATTTCCATCTCGTTTCCACAAAATTCTTGTGTAAGTTGAATGGAGATTTCCAATATGTCTTCAGGAACCCTATTTGGAATCACCTAACCTTCATAACTCGAGGAATGAACTACAACAACATTGCCAAACTTTTCACCATAATTGATGTCCTCATTTACCTCCTTTACCTTAACTTCATATCATAAGTCCTTACTCCCTCCATATTCACCTGTTTGTGAATAATTATGATAACCCATTTCAGAAGAGTGTAAATATTTAACTAGCGAACCATCCAAAGAAACCCTATCTTGTTTTTATTTACGGCTCCATATCCGTTCTTGAAAGTTAAGGTGCAATCAAATATTATATGACCAACTTGGTAACATCATATGAGTACAATGGAAAAGGATATTAACATAATCTAAAATTCTATTAAACACCAAATCTCCCACCTCAATTTCAATAAACTCTGAAAAACGTTTAATTAAATCTATGAAACCCAAAACCCTAATCATAGTCTTTATAATAAGTCAACATACAAAATATTCCCCAAAAAATTCCTAAAAACCATTAAGAACCTTTCATTCCATAATTCCACAATTAATAATTCCACAATTAAGAACAATAGGAGTGTGTTTAAAACCTTTAAAATCTCCCTCTCAAGATCAAAACAAAAATGCCCCATTTTATCTTTTAAAATCGTATACCCAATAGCCACCTTCTATTCATTATTTTAACCACATCCTCCTCGTATTTTAACCTCAAACACAACCAACCCCTAGCCATCCATGTCATCCATGCTTACATATGCATATTACTATAACGATATATAATATTTATATGATTACATAATATTTCTTTTATTATTATATTTCTCTGATTATATATGGTTTCTTTTACTATTATATTTAATTATTATACGCATATTGTTATAATTATATTTCTATTATAATAACTAATATCACTCCAATAATTATATATAATTATATAGTAATGTTACTATACTAATATATTACATTATTATTGTTATTATTATGTTTTATACAAACAAATTATTAATAATATTTTATTATATAATTATTTTTTTACTATAATAAATAACATCACTTCAATTATTATATAGTAATATTATTATTATTATTATGTTTATGAAAACAAACTACTAAATATTATGAATAATAAATTAAATCGAAAAAATATACTCATATTATATAACTTCATTTATTTTTATAATAATAAATAACATCACTAAAATTGTTATATAATAAATAACACCACTATATCGTAAAATTACTACAATGATATATAACATTATTATTGTTATGTTTTTTGAAATTTTTATTATACATTGTCACGAGAAGTTATTTGTAGTAAATATGGTGGCTATTTTGAGTGGTTGAATTCTTTAATCATTATGTAATTAATTTTGAGGTTAATCATTTGTTTTGATTACCTTTATTACTTGCTTAGATGATGTTCTTACTACGCTATCAAGCATTGAGAACCACATAAAGACATCTAAGTTGTTGCAATTGCCTAGGTTGAGTTAGGATATGGATAATAATATGAAGTTTTTGACACAAGTGGCCAATGTTATGCCTTGACCATGGTTGGTTGAGCAAATTCAATCCTTATGCTCTAAAAGAATATTTTAGGGCTCGAGGGAAATGACGAGACCTCAAATCATTACACATGACCTTTATAGGGTGTATTTTCCCTTGGGGATATGGGTTCCTATAGAAGGTTTTGAGCAGTGAGAATGGGTCTAAGGGACTTTGTCGTGGTTGAGGTCCAATGAACTAGGGCCTTATGTTAGATACATAAAGATTCTTAAGATCAAGGGACATGAATGAGGCATGGGGAGGCAGGTGCGAGTGGGATAATCATTGATCCCAAAGAAAATACGTTCACTTCCTTTGCTTGGGGGATTAGATGAAAGTCTAATAATGAAGCTGAATGGTTGTCATTATATCTTGGTCTAGAACTAGCTAGGAAGAACAACATCAACAAAATTTTGGTCTTTGGAGACTCAAAATAGGACATTCGAAAAATGAGGAAAGGTTACAAATATGGAGTGTTTAACTGCAAAAGAATATATGATCCCATTAGCTGAAATAATCCATCTCTTCAAGCCACTTATTACCATATTCTTAGAGGGAACAACTCTATAGCAGACAAATTGGAAACTCAAGGTACTAAAAATAATTAGGGAATTGTATTAACTAAGGGTGACCAATTCCATAAACATGTTCCCTAGGCCCTATGTTTCTTGTGGGTCATCTTTGTCACTACTCATGAACACCCTCATCGTTCTCCCCAGCTGCATGTCCAACACACATCCCTCAACACAATTGCTTAATACTTGTGGTGGTCACGACCATGCGAAGGACTTAATGAACAATCCTTCCTCTCGACTCTTCGAAACTGATTTCGGATTGTTGGCACGCTTCTTATATTTGCTGAGAATGATGAGTTCCTTTACCCCACTTCTCGTCCCTCCTTATGAATTTGAGTAGCTTTCCTCTCACCCCATCTCTTCTGAAAGAGACATAACCACTTTGTTCACAAACCTGTTTAGATCACAGGTAGAGTGCAACTTGGCGTTCCTGCCCTCCAATGACTTCAATGGTGAAGAGCCACCGTGGCTAACAAAGGAATGGTGCAAAACTCTCACTTTAGGCTTGTTCAAAATGACCTATGATTCTCCCCACAGTGACGGTCTATTTCTTCTACATAACCATCCTCGTGCTCATGATAACATGGTGACTTCAAAGGACAATGAAGAGATAAATTTATCTCTTTCAGAAATGAAAAGTGGAATGAGCTGGATCTTCCAAATGGTAGGCACAGGAGTAAACGAAAAGAGGGCGGCAACAGCTAATCCAAAGTATATGGAAAAACAAATGGTCTTCCATGAATCCAGAATAGATGATAACACCCATGACCTTCATGAAATGATGGGGACATTTGACATAATCAAGGAGGAATTCCAAAATCTAACTAGTATGACCCAGTTTGATCACTCCCATGAAACTCCAACAGCTGGTGACTATCAAACTGAAGAGCCCTCGCTCGCTTAATCAGTTTGATGGATGGAAGAATAGAAGAAATAGATCAGTCACATATGTCTGTCTAAACCGTACCCTTCAATGGGTTTAAGATACTTCAACAATCAGATGAGAATTATTTTCCCTTCAGTTAGTAGTATAGAAACCTCTTTCTTTTTACATTTCATCATCTCAAAATTTTGATTTTATACTCTCTAAGGATGGCTGTGCTCAAACGTTTTTCATATATATAANATATATATATATATCATCTCTAGTAAGATGTTTTGAGCATCGGGTTCTCGACTTGTCCTTGACCAAATTTGGTTGTTAAGATGTATAAGAAGTGACTATGATCCAAGGGCCCTAAACAAGGCTTCAAACTAACATATTCAACCTCCCTTATGGAGTTTTTGTTATAGAAAAAATATGGACATCCTTGGAAGGTTTTGAGAACCAAGAATGGGTCTTGAAACCTTGGCAATGATCATTGGAGGAAACGTGAACCTTAGGTCATAAACCAAGCTTATAACATTCAAGGGCTATAAATGAGGCATCAAATTACCTTACATGGATTATGTGAGGGAGCTTTTCTGTCTAAGCAAGAATATAGGCACCATTAGTAGATTTTAAGCTATAGAAATGATTCTTAAGTAATTTCACATGTGTGGTGGAGCAAACAAGGGCCTCATTCCCTAAACGAAGCTTGTAGGGTTCAAGGTCCATGAATAATGCCTCAATCCACCCCATAGGACCTATTAGGGGGTTATTTACCCTCTAAATGGTGATTTGGGTACCATTAAGAGGATTTAACAGCTAAGAATAGGTATTTGGAATTAACCATGGCCGTGGGAGGACATGTGGTACACACTTGATTTATAGAAAAAAATAAAGTAAATGGACCATCAATATGGTCTTGAAACACCATTTGGAAGAACTCCCTCAGGGATCTATGTCCTTCATGTGGGGATATCCCTACACCATGTTAGGATTGTTTTGAATAGCCATAATGAATCATAAGAGATTTATCTTTAAGGATGTGTCTTTTGTACTTAGCCGTGGTTGCAGGGGAACTTGAGCCTTAGGCACTAATTAAATCTTCTAGATCTTGAAGACCATGAATGAGGACATTTGAACTGGTACAAAAAGGATTTCTGGGAGTTTGTCCTCCAACCATTAATCTTTATTATGATCCTCATTCAATACTAAAATTCCATAGGAATTAGAAATCAACACAAACAGATTGATGGTTGAAAATGTAAACCCTATTTTAAAATTTTATAATATTGTTTTTTATAATTAAAAAACATTATAAAAATATTTTTTTTATGTATTATTTTTTTATGAAAGATGAATTTTTTAATTACTCTTCTAACATGGATTTGAAATATAGGAAAGGATTAACAAAAATTCAGTTTTGATCAATAGTTAAATATGGGGCCTCGATCATAAAGACCCTTTCGCAACATTAAAAAAGGATATTGCGAAATATTCTCAAGTAGGTGAAATCCTTCTAGTAGGAGATTTCAACACGAGGATCGCAAGTGAACAAGCTAGCATTCTTTGCCAAAGGGAAGATTGCAATCCTATTTAGATTACAGAAGAAAGAAATCATCAATGGACAAGAATTTCAAAAGGCACCAAAAGCTACAATTTCTTTGGAGAACACTTGCTTACCTTATGTGGAACTTTCAATTTAGTAATCTGCAATGGTTTTCTAGATGGACAAACTCTGGTAATTTCACTTGTAATACCTACAATGGAGCAAGTGTGGTGGATTATGCAATTTGTTCGCATGGCCTATGCGAGAAAATGGAGGAATTTATGATTGGAGAACAGCTCTAGGATTTAAAATATTATCACAAATTGATCTATCTAAGTCTTTCTTGGACTGATAAGTAGCAAGTGGGGACAAAAAATCAGCACATTCAACAACCCTTTGCAAAGGGAAGAATTCTTTTGACTCAAGAGAACTGTAATGTCTTTAGGAATTCATTAGAGATACTTTGTAAGAGGGAGGAAATTATGTCCCAAGGCCTTAATAATCATCATCTAACTAATTTAATTCAAAGGGCACTCACAAAATGCAAAAGAGAAAAGAATAGGAAACGTGAAACAAATTGCTTTCTTGTTAATGCTTGGTTCGATGAGGAGTGAAAAAAAGAAAGGAGAAGGTGGAGAGAGTCAAAATGGAAATAAAGAGACTTAAAAAGATACAAGTAGATTATAAGAAAGAAAAAAAACGATTTCATGGTCTTAAGAAGGGAAGAGCTAATCTTCCTTGGGAAAAACAACCCCAAACTATTCTGGAAGGAAATTCAAGCGAGAAAGAAGCAAACTGAAAACAATATTATAGCGGACCAATGGCTTGAGTATGCAAGTCAACTCTATGAGTGGAATCCTAAGGTTGAACCCCTCCTCCCTTAGTCAACACCACCACCATTACTAAGCTTTTCACCTTGCAAGAGATTGAGGTGGGTATTAAGAAGTTGGGTGTTGAAAAATCCAAAGATTTAGTAGAACTTCAAGATGAATATCTAAAGTGGGGTTCAAAAACTCTTGCACCTCACATTATAGGAATCTTCAACAACATCATTCAATAGGGATTCCCTAGAGAGTAGACAACTAGCCTCGTAATTCCTCTTTTCAAGAGTGGGGATGTCAACGATCCCTCCAATTATAGGACCATAATGATAAACCCCTTGTTTGGAAATCTATTTGGAAGCATGCTAGAAAATAGATTAGCTAGTGGGAAGAAGAAAGGGACATGTGTGCTAAAGGACAAGCAGGTTTTAGACCTAAACATTCCATGCTGGACCATGGTATTACTTTAAGGCACATCGTTGAAAAAGTGTGGGAGAAAAAAGGGGAAGCATTTTGTTTCTTTGTCGATTTAATAAAAGCTTTTGACACGGTTCCCAGGGATAAGCTATGGTAGAGAATGGAGGAAATTGGGGTTCCTATACATCTTAGAGCAGCTGTTCACAGGATATATGAGGAGGTCAAAATCAAAATCAGAACATCAGATGGTATCTTTGAAAGTTTCAAAAGAGATATCAAGGTCAAGCAAGGGTGTCCATTACCCCCTACCCTTTTTGGCTTATATATCGACAAACTTGAAGAGTGGTTAAACTTAGAGAGCAGGGATTATTAACCCAAAAATCCCCCACTTAGCTCGCAATGGCCTACACCACCCAAGGACACCATATCAAGACCCTGATATCACTCCACTAGACCCCAACACGCTCAAAATAGCTAAAGGACGAAGAAAAGGGCTTAAAAATCCCAAAAAGGAGCCCAAAAGAGTCTCCTATGAGCTAAAACCCCCAAAAAGGGGTTAAAACCCTAAAATGAGCTAAAGTTAGGGTAGAAGGGGCTAAATACCTGACCAAGGGCTTAAAACCCTAAAACCCCTTGAAAAAGCTATAAAAGGAGGGTGGGGGATCAGTCTCAAACAACTTCTCCGTTGCATATTGTTATGCTACCTGTGGATGCTACCTGTGGATGCCTTGAGATCAGGGTGGGGGATCAGTCTCAAACAACTTCTCCTCCATTTCCATTGAGCCATTGCTCCCCCATCCAAGAGAGGTGCTTCCACAAGCTAGGGCATGGTGGCCCATTTCCACCCAAGAGAAGGTATAACCATATTTCATGTTTTGTTTCTTATTTTCTTAGTTTTCTTTGCTTTCTAACCCTTATTTCATTTGCAAGTTTTAGATCTAACATTGTTTTGAAGGTGTTTCAATCTATTGTAGATTAGGATTTATTTGTAGGTCTTTGGAGGCGGAACCCTAACCCTTGTGTGTAGAGGGGTTCATCATTGCTTCTATCTCCTTTCTGTTCTTAACTTAGTTTACTGTTTTTTTTATTTACCTTACGTTTCATTTTCTGCATTTACCCACCAGCAGGAACCTACCCTTCTACCCTATAGGCAGAAGGGAGTCATTCATGCCCCTGTAGTAGGGAGAAATCCCTGCTACAAAACTAGTGACCATACCAGGTCAATCCCACTCGATCCGTGGTCCAAATTTTTAATTTGCAAGTTTTTAATTTTTTTTCCCTAGTTTTAAAAAAAAATCTATTAAATCCATCTTAAATTCAGTTTATTTCCCGTTTTCAGTACTACCAAAGCCTCTACTAGGAAAAATCGAGTCAGATTGGCCACAACACAAGTTACTATAGACCAGATCTGACTCTGTCTCACAAAAAACCACAAATTTGGAGCAGGGTGTTCTTATAAGGGCCAAAAGTGATACTGGGGTGCACTTAATGGGAAAATAGGTGCACCCAGGGAGCACTTAATCCCCTGATAAGTGTGACTTCAACCCAGAAACTCATTCCATGACTGTTTCTACATTTTGTGTGACCCCCTCGTTGGTTTCTGAAAAAATATCGTGACACCCTCGCCAGATTTGATCAGAAATGTGTGACCTGTCAAACAAAACTTCAATTTTAGTTTAATAACACTTAAATTTCAGTTTTATACGACTGTTAGTGCAGCTCAGTTGCCTTTGTCCAGCACTGCAAGTCATTTTCAGCTTTTGTTTTCATTTTCTGCAATTTCTTTCATAAACAATGTGTAAATGCCATGTAAATGTTAATGGCTTAATCAAATGAACCTAGACCAACTAAAATAAACCCAAAATTAACCATCTTGCTTCCCCTTCCTCCTCTACCCATTCATCACCCTCTGGGGTATTCTGGGATATGACAAAGGGCAAGCTCGTATAGATCTAGGCACTCCACTATATTGTTCCAAACCATTAAAACTAGGTGACCTGGAAGGTAGAGGGGGTAGAGAAGGAGGGATTCTCATGGCGCTAAGTGTCCTCCCTATTGAGCAACCTAGCGTCCGGGAGGTGACCTAAGGATCTACGGATGGGATTAGTCCCATTGTGTTGAGAGCCTAGCACCTTCTCTTGGTTGAAGAGGAATATCAGTGTGAGGTAGACATCTAGTTCGGCCAGCAAACATTCAGGGTTAATCACTGTATTTGTTCACAATTTCTAATTATTCAATGCTAGCATACATAAACATAATGAAATGAACTCTACCATGATGAATTCATAAACCATTTGCAGCAACCAAATACCAGATAAACAAACAAACAAATACACCATACCAACTAATTAACCCAACTCAGTTCATGACGCTGAGTAAGCCTTAAAATTTACCAATTTACACAATGTACAAACAACTCTGCAGTCTTTGAGGACATAAGTCCCTGACTGCTTCAAGTGTGGGAAGTACTTGGGATTTTCCCAGAAACTCATTGTGAGGAGTACCACATGAACCCCAAAGTAGCTGGCCACTGAAAGGAATTGCCAAGCGAAACGAGAAACGACCCCTTCTGATTGAGTAGAAACACCTATGAGGAAAAAGCCAAGTGCTATCTCTTGGCAGTCTTGGTGGTCGAGTGACCACCTGTAGCCAATAGGAAGCCACTGAAACTGGGGTCCAAACATCATTCCCACCAAGTTTGAGGCATAAAATCTAACACAATTGATCCTCCATGCTCTTCCTCACGCCTAAGAGGCGAACCACCACCATTTGGAACACTTAATCGACACCATCAAAGCCACTCTCAGTGATCTGCCACACCATCAGAAGGCCACATAGATTCTGATTCTGATTTAGACCCATATCAATCTGAACCAGACCTCCATACTGCACCATCAAGCCCCATGTCTAGTGCAAATCCAAATCCATTTTCTGGCATACCTTCACAACCTGTCACCCACAACATGGCAAGTGGCCCAAGCACAGTTATGCAAACTATCATTAGTCAGCTACCACCACCTATAGTGACCAGAAAAGCTGGCACACTAGTAGCACATGGGGGCAATGGCCCTTCCACACACACTACCCCTCCTGCCATGTAGGGGGGTAGTGGACCGTCCACTTACATTGCCCCTACTATCATACATGGGGGCAATCTCCCCGCCACTAATATTGTCCCACCCACAACACTTGGGGGCATTGGCCCATCTGCAATGGTTCCACCACAAGCACCCCCAGCCATGCAGATGCATTATGCACCTACAAACCCCACCACCATCACAGCCCCATCACACATCAACTTGGGTTCAAATCTACCCTTCATGGCTCATCTTAACTTTCCTGATTTGGCTAGATTAACAAATGACCCCATCCGCCATCAATATTTTTGGCCTCCAATGCCAACTAAGCTGCCATCATACATCCCTAAGTTTGAAGGCAAAGCAGGGGAATGTCCTCAAAACCACATAATGACATTCCATCTATGGTGCTCGTCCAACAACACCATAGACGACTCCATTAGGCTGAGACTATTCCAATGTACCCTCATAGGTGCCACAGCCAAATCATACATTGAGCTGCCACAAGACAAGTACTCGGACTTCAACTTCCTATCCTTCATGTTCCTATAGTATTTCCAACTCCCTGTCAGATATGACAAAGGAGTGGAGATGTTGTTATCTTGCCGTCAAAGCACTTCCACTCACATAACTGACCATATCCATGAGTGGCGGCGACACCATAGCTTATGTAAAATCCAACTTGACAACAAGATCTTCTTGGATTGGTTCCTTAAGACCTTTCTCCCACCCATAGCAAAGGACGTCACATCTGAATGTCCCCAATCCGAAGAAGAGTCCATACTGAAGGCCCAATAATTCGACCTTATCTATGCTCAGTTTGCATACCTGTACACTGTCATTCCAGATGCTCCCCATCCGAGTACCTCCTACCATGACACATCGAGGGCATCCCATGCTGTTGACGGCATCATAGGATCGGTATCCCAATAACCACAACCTTCACCGACACCACCTACCATTACACCACAACCAAGCAACACTGCTAGTGTTTCTTACTAGAACCAAGCTCCGGACTACACAAGAATGATGTCTCAATCCGGAGCAACAAATTCCTATGAAAAACCTATGCCACCGCAGCAGGCTCAGGCCATTCCTTGGCCAACATAGTAGTATGTGAGGCAAATTCCCACATTTGTGGCACCACCACCACGACAAATCTAATATGCACTTCTAGTGCAACCAGTTCAAGCCCCCGTCCCTGCTCCGTTGGGACAAGTGTTCGCACAACAAAACCGTACCAACCAAAATGCCCCTAACAATCAATAAGGTCAAGATCAAAATAACTAGCCTCACAACCAAGGCAATATCCAACCGCAGGGAGGCGATCAACAATCGAACCGTCCTAACAATTCCACGGCAAACCGACCAGCCCCAAACCCCCCCTGACAAAATGTACCAAGACGCAACGCCCCGTTGTGCACAAACCAACTGTGCACACTCTATGATTTTTATGGGCACTACACATTCGATTTTCCCCTCATGGATCGCACTAAGCAGGCCATTCAAAACGAGGCCGAACAGGCCCCCAATGCAGCAAATCAAGCCCAACCCAACGCAACACCACAAGGACCTCTCCCCATGGTGCTTCAAAACCCACTTCCAGTCCAAGGATTGGTGGAAACTGCACCCCCTCCCCAGGACAATCCCAATTCTCTGGGGGCACCTCCCATGGCCGAAACAGGTTTACACCACCTGCTAGCCATGACGACTGAAGAGGTCAACTTGCAAACCCGACGAAATTAGTACACTACCACCACCAAACCTGCTGACACATCAATGAAATCAACGTCCAAAACAATCAACGTACCTCTTCAGCTACCCCCATTCCCGTGCCCCCTCCCCCCCCCCCGTACGTAGGATTGCCAATAATGCCATGGCTAGAGCTGCAGTTAGCTATAGCATTGTGGATGATTTGTCCCAAACGAAAACTGCCATGTCCTCCCTTGAGTTACTTAAAACATTCCCAACATAGTGAAAATCCTTACTAGCCGCCCTAGTGGTAGTAGACCCCTCCGACTCTAAGTTGATCACATTTGACACAAAGAATAGGGAACCGTGCATGCCCTTGACCATCGCCTTCCAAATCCCAGTGTCCATCCATAATTTAGTTGTGCGTCGGTGCATAGTGGATGAGGGGGCATCCACGTGCATTATGTCTACCTTGGTTTGGCAGAAACTTGGATCACCAATTCTACAACCATCCTCCACAAATCTATGGAATTATGATGGACATCCCACGAAATCCCAAGGAATCCTCCCCCACATCCCCATCACATTAGCCGGGAAGACAGTGCTAAACGACATAAGAGTCGTCAATGCTCAACTGGACTACAACCTCCTCCTCAAAAGGAGTTACATGTATGCCATGTGAGCAGTCACATTAAATGTCTTCCATCTCATGATGTTCCCCCATGAAGGGAAGATTGTGATGGTTGATCAGCTCACTTATCATGATCCGCAAGGGTTAATGGCACCTGCCAATGTTATCCCTACCATCACCACCATTGAGCCACAAGGGGTGACCACACATGCTAATGTCATCCCTGCAATCAACACTATGGTTGACAAGACACCAGCACCTCTGTTGTTGAATGTGGGCCCTGGTTTGTTTGCCGATACCACCATGACAGCTCCTTCCCCATTAGTGTCACCACCACTGACACAAAATGAAACTGCGGATTTTTGCATGGTCTTATCAAGCACTGCTGCACCCAAATAACAACTGCATCCGTATCCCCAACCACAACCACAACATCATTCGCAGCTGCAACATCACTTGCAGCAGCATCATTATGCATAGCCACAACCACAACCACATCCCCACATGCAACCATCAGGGAGTTATTTGGGCTCATCCCCAGTCCATATGATTCCCTTCCTCTTCCACCCACCTGGTGTCATGAGAAAACTGGTAATGGCCATGTTGAGCCTAACCAACTTTACATTAAGAATTTTGGTGTGGTATCTTGATCCACCAGCCCAACCAGCAATGCCCCAGGTTGTTTTAACCCCGGTGCAACCTATCGCAGTTGAGTCCCACCCTCCACCCGGTCCACACAAGCCAACCACCGCACCCACACCTTCACCACCCTAACCAAAAAGGGCTTGGGGAAAGAACACCAAAGCCACCGCAGAGCCATGACAGGTCCCACCTTGCATTGTCTGCGAGCAATAGGGCCATCCAACTCAGAATTTCCCTGAAATCCCAGTGATTTGTGCGCATCTAGAAGCCATGGATACAAACAAAAACATCCCCATGGTTGAACTCCCAACCGCGCCAGTAGTCAGGAACAAGGCAATAAGGAAAAACCTTGCTTGCACCCTTTGTGGCTTGTATGGACATTACTCCCACCATTGCCAAGATTTACCCGAATTTCGAATGGCTCTCGCTGACCTCCATCACCATTCCCTTGAGTATGAGATCACCTTGATCGAAGAAGTTCACCCACCACCTCCATCTTTAGACACCATGTCCATTTACATGATGTCATGTTCCACTGACCCGCTCATCTCCTCCTCCACTGACAGTCCATCAGACCTGTCTCTTCGTTGCTTCAGTAATGATGAAGAGATACTTGAAGCTCTCACTACCCTAGAATACCCATGGGACAACATGCACCATCGCTCATTCTTCCTCCCAGAAGAACTAGTTTCGTAGTCTAACCAGTTTTCCTTGGAGACCAAATATTTCATCCATGGGAAGGTCAACTGGTTCAAGAACCCCATCCCAGCACTAGATGCCTTCAAAGAAGGGAATATGGTGAACATTCTCCAACCATTAAAATCGACATCTCAACCAACTCTGAGATCGTTGAAGAAATCATGCTGGGGGCATCTTGCTCCCCGGAAGAGGTCGATTCCTACAAAGCTCTCTTCCAAGAATTCCATGACATATTTGCTTGGTCATACACTGAAATTCCCGGCTTAGATCCATCCATCGTGGAACACCACATTGACACATGGCCTGATGTGGTACCCGTACGCCAAAAGCAATGGCCCATCCATCCATCCAAAGTGGCTGCGGTGAAATCCGAAATAGAGAATTTGCGCACAACCAGCTTCATTTACCCCATTGCATACACCACTTGGGTTTCCAATCCTATTCCCGTGAATAAAAAATAGGGTACCATTCACGTTTGCACAGACTTCCATGACCCCAATGGGGCATGTCCCAAAGACAAATTCCCCACACCTTTCATCGACCAGATCACTAATGCATGCGCTGGACATGAAGTGTTTTCCTTCATGGACGGTTTTTTGGATATAACCAAATCCAAATCCAGAAAGAAGATCGTTGTAAGACAGCCTTCACAACCCCATGGGGCACATTTGCTTATCGATTCATGCCCTTTGGCCTGAAAAATGTTGTAGCCACCTTCCAACGTGCCATGACACACTGCTTCCATGATCTTGTTCACATCATGTTGGTTTGTTTTGACAACCTCATCGTGCGGTCGCAAAAGCACACACAACACATAGATGACTTGCGACAAGTCCTCATGTGATGTCGCTAGTTCAGAATACGCTTGAACCCATTCAAGTGTGTTTTGTGTGTCCCCACGGGCCATCTCGAAGGACTCATCATGTCACACAAAGGAATGACTGCTGATCCTCGGAAATTCCAAACGACTTTCCCTCTAACATCACCCCTTTGAGTGACACCGTTCCAACTTGTATTAAAGTCTTTCTATTTTTTGTTTTACACATTTTTTCCAAATTTAGTCTTATGTATCATTTCCTCTCATTGCCTCAGATGGAGCACACCTCAGATCGGTATATGGGATTCCCAGATGGAGCAAGCAGATGGTCTCCAAATCTTGCCTCAACTGCATGGGTAATCTACTTCCCCTTGAACGAGTTGATCCACATCGACGGAATATGCGTGGGCACCGAAACCAACAACAAGGCTGAATATGATGGTGTCAATAGCCTCTTGGCCACTTCTCTCCAGTTAGACATTCACCATCTCAATGTCTTCTTATACTCCCACCTACTTGTTTCTCAATTGAACAACCACTACCAAGTTCGCGATCCCTAGCTCTTTAGAAAGTACTTGCACATTAAATAGATGGTTAGAACATTTGAATCTGTCACATTCACACATGTTCCCAGAAACCTCAATAGTGTCGCAGATCAAATGGCTAACGATATTCTAAATTGGCACATCCACAATCGCATATAGAAAATATACAACCATAACATCATGAGTAATCATGTCTAAAAAATACATGCACGGTGTAATACTACATCACATAGACATTTGCATTCCTCAGCATAATAAAAAGACTCATGTAATAAAACCGTACAAGCACATCCAAGTGCGTCAAATATATATATAAATCGGCCAGTCGCATGTCCAAAACATGTCCAATACAAAAACGAGAAGTGACGTATGCTTTATCAACAGGATATACATAAGCGACAGAAAAACCCCTAAGTGCACCAATGCACTAGGGATAACCCCACTAGGCTACTAATCTGACTCAAACCCATCATCTGACTCGGAATCATCATCTTTCAAAGAGGAATTCTCCTCTGCAGGAAGATCACCTCTCGTCGTTCGGTGAAAGTGCTCACAAGCCACCGCCATCTTCCTCATTATTCCAGTCAACTCTGGAGGAAGGTTGTGAATAGTAGTAATCAAATCAGTACTCAAGTGCTACTAGCCATCATCTGACACTCTAGTAGCAAGCTCCTGCATATACGACACCAATCCATCCATATCTCACTGCCGCCTATGGGAGCTCCTGGCAGGAAAAGCCATAGGAGGTATGGTAACAACCTGCCTCCGATACCCAGGCGGTGGGAGAGGACCAACATTCGCACATACAAACAAGGACACCATCAGTCCATGTATATCAATATCAAAACCACTAACCAGCTCAACTATACTATGCATAAAAATGAACATAAAAACATCACGCATACATACCAACTGGTCCCCATGCTTGCCGAGGAGGTTAGGGCATCTCAAGGTCTCCCTAGAAATCTATGCCCGCTTATGGGTACTCCTCGATCACCATAGGAAGCTGGAGCCACTGATCCAACAACTCCTTTGTAAAAAAGTGGCCCACTCTACTGCCACTATTGCGAAGCATCATTTGGCACCATCTGTATATCCTTGGCTCCCGCGGACCACTGTCCTGCATAGCCCGATGAGGATGAAGTGTAGGTACTTTCTCAAAGAAGAAAGCACACAGGAAGGAGCCAAAGAAAAAACCAATGCCAGTATTCTTCGACTTATTCAGTTGATGCCGAACAACCTGCAAGTACATCTAGCCCCATGCATAATACATACCACCTATGGCACACTCTACTAGCTACAGCTAACCACCAGAAATATTGTGGCTCCTCGTGAAACCCAAGATACGCTGTAGTAAGGTCCCCACCACCCGTGTGGACAAGTCCTCGATGTCACACATTAGGATGTAAGAACCACGCACGTATGCCATAGTATAATAGTGCCAATTGCACAACTCATCCAATTTCTTCCCCTAAGACAACACAGGTACCAAGTCACCAACCACACCCAATATAGGGAACCTAGTAATGAAGTATAGATCCTCCAGCGTAATCTCAATGCGCTGGCCCTGAAATATGAACACCTCCTCATCAACATCCTAGAAACCTATCAGTGTTTGCATCAGCAAACCCAAGCTTTGCATAAGGGGTATCCTCATAAATTTCAGCAATATAAAAAGGGCTAATGTATCTCTAACATTCCCATCATGCAAGGATGCATCCCTAACACTCTTGTAGTCTCTCTCCCTCCACTTGATCTCCACCATCCTGCACAAGCAAAAACCCTTATGTGAGCCATTACCATCATCAAAAAATCACCCAAAAGAGGCTAGGGTGCACTTGTTTGGGAAAAAGGAGCACCCAGGGCACTCATAATTTCCCCACAGGTGTGCCCAGGGTGCACCTTTTCCATCAAAAGGTGTGAATTGGCCCCCATGAAACCCCAAACTACTCATGGGGGGACTCCAAGTAACCAAATCCAACAAATAAACCACCAAAATGATGAGATTCAGTGAGAGCTTTTACCTACAAGTTGCGGCACATGAAACCATCGGTCGGATCAAGAGAAATCGACAAAGGAAGAATTAGGGCCCACCTCTCCAACTCCACAATGAACAGTGACAATGACACTTCACCATGTGGACCCCACCCTTATATATGCCCCATTTGACCTAATTTCTTCCAATCAACATAACAGGACCATACAGACTCTGTTTGAGATGTCGTTCGTGCCACTGGTTTCATAATTCCACCCTCTATCTCTTTATGAGACCAACATATCATGTTTAATAATTCAATTTTGGGACTATTTCCCACCATTCACCTCAATTTACGAGCCATTACATGATGATGTAAGTGTCTATGGACCTATACTTGTATCATAATCCCCGATCGCAACTCATGTGAGTTTTTGGGCCTCCGCCCGTTAAGGATTGTAATTTTACTTTTATTTTTGTATTTATAATTGTCTTTTCCATTGCACCTTACGCATACATTTGGACCATCGTCAGCAAAACCATTTATGTTTCTTGCATGTATTTGGCATATAAGTGCCTCTGAACTTGTACTTACATCGCATGTAGTCAAGTTCGTCCAGCGCAACACACACACACGCTCTCCTAGCCTCTGTCTGAGAGCCACTTTAGTTTGCGTGCCTATGCCATGATCTATCCCATGCATGTATTGGTATGCTTGAGATCCTTCTACTCCATCCATACTGTGCAGATGACCTTTGGACCTCTTTCCACCGTCCCAACATGGGGCACCGCTTATGCCACCACAATCGGTTGACCATATTGGAGTTTTGTTTAAGCTCATTTTTGACTCCTTAAAACAATGAAAAGATTGCTGAGTGCAGCTGTTTCTTTTCCTTCTCACTAAAGTATAGGAGAGAGTGTCTACATCGTCTCATTTACCTCCTTTTGGGGACCATGTAGACCAATAAAATGAAAAGGACACCCTTGGCACACTCAAGCCAAGACCATTCCCCTCTGCATACTTTTATGCTTTCTCAGGCAAAGGGGATGCACTTTACGAAAAATCTCACCATCAGTTGTCGTTAAGCTCTTTTCCAGCCTTCTCATCAAGAAAAGATTGCTGAGCAAACTTGGTTTTGTTCATGCTTGTAAAAGTATCTGAATGACCGTCCAGTCAGTATAGGTTTAACCTTTTCTGGCCTAATTGGACTACCAATAGTAAAGAATTCTCTCATCCCCTCCAAGATGGGCGAGTTCTCATATGCATAATTTTATCCTTTTTCAGGCACAGGAGACTACCAATGAAAAATAGCCCCCACTGGAGTCTTCTTCATGCTTTCAGACTCTCTAAAATTTAAAGCACCATCGAGCATTTACCTTCTCGGGCTCACCAAAAATCCACAAGATCATACCATAACAGTGTCCCTAGACACCACCCCAGAAAGAACAGTTTGGCAGCATTCCCCCATTGGGTCACCTTTTTTCAGAGTACTCTGCAATGTGCCTTCCTTGGATCCCATCAGTATCAAAAGTGTCTACCTTCTCCAAGTATTTTCCATCTGCAGTGATATCCTTGGTATTTCAGCTATGATCCCATTCCCATGAGTTAGTTTCATTTGCTTCCTAGTCCGCCCTGTCGTCATACTCTGGACAAAGGAAGTTTGAGTCTCCCTCCTCCTATCCCTATTCAAATATTTCCCTCCCCACCCCTCCCCATTCAGTGAGTCAGCTTGCAGATTGCTTCACACCTTCCAGTTATCTCCCTCGCACTCCTGGTCAGGGAAAACATCTTTGCTTTGACTAGATCCAGATCTCCCTTTGTCGACGCCAACACACATATTCCAAAGGATAGACCCAGAGGTCCTTGTATCTTGGTTTCATTAACTTCATTGATGAGTTCCTTAGACCACTTGAGAGGAGTCCTTAGTGCCTCTCGGGATGGTTGTTTCTCATGTGCTCAAAGACCCTGGATGTCACCTAACTCTACCACATTGGTGAGTCCACTCGAGGGGCCTAAACATGTTATGTCCCTTGTGATTTCTGGGTTTCGTTGGAGACCATGTTCAGAAGCCCCATCCGTGCTTCGATATATCTTTATGATTTATGAAGCATACTTGTACCACAGAGAATCTGACTCTCAATCAGCGAGTCCACACAGCTATGTACCATTCAAGATCCAGCAGACCGTCAGTCATGAAGATATAGCATTCCATGACAATTCCATGGGTCCAATGTACCAGATCATCATTGTATTCCGCGTAGCATGGAGGCAACCATTATTGTAACATTAGTTGTATATGATCGACTCTTGTATTTTAGATCATGGATCAAATTATTCTTTTGACATTGTCACGAGCATGGGGATGCCTGCCTCGTCCATATACATGTCACACATTACTTGTATCTCACCCATTGATGGGAACCATATTAATACAAAAACCAAAAGCCACCATGCCCCAGCCCCAGAAGCACCACCTCTACGTAGCAAATCCTAAGATGTATGTTGGCCATATGTTGAGCTCCTACCCTCACACATCAGGGGGAAATCTGTTAACCCAAAAATCCCCCACTCAACTCTCAATGGCCTACACCACCCAAGGACACCTTCTCATGACTCTCATATAACTCCATTAGAACCCCACACCCTCAAAATAGCTAAAGGATGAAGAAAAGTGCTTAAAAACCCCAAAAAGGAGCCCAAAATAGTCTCCTAGGAGCTAAAACCCTAAAAATAGCTAATGTTATGGTAGAAGGGGCTAAAGCTGTGACCAAGGGCTTAAAACCCTAAAACCCCTTGAAAAAACTATAAAAGGAGGGTGGGGGGGTCACTCTCAAACAACTTCTCCCTTGCAAATTGTTATGCCACCCGTGGATTCCTTGAGACGTTTGCCTCTCAAGCCACCCACATTCCTTCTCCTCCATTTCCATTGAGCCATTGCTCCCCCATCTAAGAGAGGTTCTTCCACAAGCTAGGGCATTGTGGCCCATTTCCACCCAAGAGAAGGTATAACCATATTTCATGTTTTGTTTCTTAGTTTCTTAGTTTTCTTTGCTTTCTAACCCTTGTTTCATTTGCAGGTTTTATATCTAACATTGTTTTGTAGGTGTTTCAATCTATTGTAGATTAGGATTTATTTGTAGGTTTTTGGGGGTGGAACTCTAACCCTTGTGTGCAGAGGGGTTCATCATTGCTTCTATATCCTTTCTGTTCTTAGCTTAGTTTACTGTTTTGTTTATTTATTTTACATTTTATTTTCTGCATTTACCCACCAGCAGGAACCTACCCTTCTACCCTATATGCAGAAGGGAGCCATTTCTGCCCCTGTAGCAAGGAGAAATCCCTGCAACATGGATGGCATCCTCATGGGAGAGTATGTGATAAGGCTTCTTTTGTATGCATATGACCTTATTTTGATTGCTAAATCTGCTCTTGGCTTGCAAGAGCACTTGATTTCCCTTGAGCACTTTTGTAGAATAGTTTGGATGCAAGTAAATACTAGCAAGATGAAAGTGGTAGTTTTCTCTGGCAAAAGAAAACATAAACAACATAAGTTCTATTTTGAAGACAATACCCTTGAAGTAGTGGAAGATTACAAGTACCTTGGAATCGACTTCAACAAAAGTTTGAGTTGGGAAGGCTGCAAGAAAAAAATAACTATGGGAGGTTGGAAATCATTTTATGCTTTCCAAAATAGGTGCATAGAGGCAGAGTTATGGGACTGGAAAACCATGCAAACCCTTTTTGGGCTCTTAGTGATCCCAGTTGTTCTCTATGGTTGTCAAGTTTCGGCCAGCAGTACCTCTGACTTACAGTGGAAGCAAATAGAAAAAGTTCAAAAACATATGATCACAAGCAAGTTAAAAATTAAGAGTTCAATGCCATACAAAATCATGCTAAGTGAAATGGGGGTGGCTTCTATTGAAGCAATCACTATGGTGAGACTCATAAGATATCTTAAAAGAGTTGAGCAAATGGAAGAAGGTAGATTGCCTAAGGTTGTCTTCAATGACATCTTGTGCAAAAGAAAGAAGACTTGGATGCGGCAAAATATTAAATGGCTTAGCAAGTGGGATATGTGCTTAAGCACATGCCCTACGAATAGTAAAGAAATAAAGGCTTTTGCTATCAATAAGTTCCACTAGCGAACTTGGGATAAAGAGATAGGGAGAAAGAGAAAGTATTATATTGAAGAGTTTAACCCTACCTATAATCAGCATCAAAAGGCATACATAGAGGCCAATGTACCTTGGAAAGCCAAAATTCTCATTGCTCAATTAAGAACTAATTCCCATCAACTCCGTTGTGAGACCAGGCATTGGAAAAGGCCAAAAGAAGCTTGGGAAGAAAGAGTGTGTATTTTTTACACCGTTGGTAAGGTGGAGACAGAAAAACACTTCATTTTAGAGAGTGAAGACTTTATGGACAATAGGGACAATGTACGCAAATGTCTTGGTGAATAAATATTGGGATGATTTATTTAACGAGGAGACTATGGAAAAATTGGGGACGCTCATCATCAAGTTGAACAGACAAAAAATTGAATTGCAGAAAACAACATATGCGTTGGTTTGTCCCATAGGCTATTCTTAGCCTCACAAACTTTAAAATATTTCCTTCCTTCCTTCCTATACTGTCTTTTTAGTTTTAGTGACTATTTGTGAATAGTTCTGCCTACCCATCCAAAGTCACATATTACGCTTGTTAAATACACCAATGACTTTGGCCTATCAGATAATGGGGAGCCAAGGCTTGACCCATGAAACCCTGACTTCCTTTGAAGCTGGCTCAAAGTCTGACGTCCAATTTGGAAAAACAAAAGTTCTATACGCCTGCTACTTATATATAAAATCAATGAAGTGAAGCGTTTGTATGAGTTCTTTCCATCAACTCATTAACACCTACCAACTTGACTATGCCACACAACTCGGTTTCCTTCTCACTTTATAATGCCGGTGAAATATAGAAGTATTACCTTTTTCGTTTGCCCTTTTTTCATTTTCATGCTTTCGTGAAGAAAAGAGTCGGTCCCACCGCCCATAAAATAGAAAATCCCTCCAATCCCCAGCCAAGCCCAGAGCTCTGCTTCACTGAAGGTAGAACCCGAGGCAGTCACAAAAGTAGAATCGAACTACCTGAATGAACTACATGTTGAAGCTGAGTCCGAAAACAAAATGCCATTTCAATATTTGAACAAACTACCTACTGAAGCTGAGTCGAAAAATGAACTACCTATTGAAGCTGAGTCAGAAAACGAAATGGAATTTCAAGATTTGAATGAACTACCTGTTGAAGCTGAGTCGAAAAATGAAATTCTCAGAGAGGATGCCAACAAGGATGACAAAGAATCCACCAAGGATGCAAATAAGTGCTCTCGAAGTGAGCATGACATCAAGGGAAAAGAATTAGAGAATAATGAAACTGATGGTGTAATGCAGGAGTAGACTGAAAATAATGTAGTAATGAGTGAACATAGCCATGGAGATAAAGCTGCTTAAGCAGTAGGATGCCGTGAAGAGGGTGTGGATGGGGTGATGACCAACTTGGTAGGGAAATGTATACCATGGTCAAGGAGCAGATAAAGCAGAAAGAGTATGAAGTGTTTGTTGGTGGTCTTCATAACGATGTTGACGAAAATGATCTGAAAAAAGTGTTTAGTAAGGTTGGTGATATTGTTGAGATAAGATTGGTAAAGAATCCCCAAACTCATAAGAATAAGGGGTTTGGATTTGTTCGTTTTGCAACTGTCGAACAAGAAAAACAAGCTATCATACAGCTTAAGAATCCATATATAAGAGGAAAATAATGTGGAGTTGCACGAAACCAAGATAATGAAACTCTTTATGTACACAATATTTGTAAATCATGGAAAAAAGAAGATCTTCAAAAGAAATTGACGGAATATGGAATAGATAATATTGATAACATAGATTTAATAGAAGATGCATGAGAAGAAGGGATGCATAAGGGGTTTGCATTGCTGGAGTTCCCTACTCATATGGAGGCTACGAATGCCTTCAAGCGCTTGAATAAACTAGATGTTTTTCTTTGGTATTGACTTTTGTACAAAGGTTGAGTTTTCCAAATGTGGCTTTGAGCCTTATCAGGAAGTAATGTCTCAGGTCAAGTCTATTTTTGTCGATGGATTGCCAGCTTCTTGGGATGAAGAGCAAGTTCAGGACAAATTTCACAAGCCTTGGAGAAATTGAAAGAGTGTGATTGGCATAAAATATGGCTACTAAGCGAAAATATTTTGGATTTATTCATTTTACAACTCGTGAAGCAACACTGGCCTACATTGAAGGAGTAAATAAGAATGAGGTAAATACGGAAGATAATAAGGCTATTTTGAAGGATAGTTTTCAAAAACCTTCACAAAAGGGACAATCATATGGGGTTCGTGCATGATATGGTGGTAATAGTTGGGTTCCATGGGTTGGTGGTGTTGGTGATAGTAGATTTGGGGTTCACGAACGCAAGCGCTTTTTGGATGAAAGACGCCAACCTTTTGGAAGGGCATATGATAGGCAACCAACTGCTTATGTACAAGGTGATTCTAGGAGGAATTATAGAGAAAATGTCACTTATCTTGATAGGGGAGCTACATCTAATGTAGCCAGATCTGTTGGAACTGTTACTAGACATTCTTCATACACGGATTATTATGTATATCATAGGGTCGGATATTTTCATGAGAGCATGCATCCATGTAGGCCTACATACCCCGAGGATAGATACAGTGATCACATGAATGGAATGGCAGCATATAATGATGGACCTATTCAAGATCACGTAGGAGTATCTGTGTCTAAGCGCCTGTATCCAGATGTGGATCATGATCTTCCATACCCGGGTCTGCATTCCAGGAGTCGTTTGGATTGTGATGCACTGGCTGTAGATTCATTTTATGGAGGATTTTCTAGGCTAAGCCAAGATCCACCTATTCGAGAATACCCAGGAGTGTCTCGGTCCAGCTGCCTGTATTCAGATGTGAACAATGATATTCCATACGGAGATCGCCATTTGTATTTTGGTGCAAGGATGGCTGATTCACATGGAGGAGTGTCGAGGGTAGGTATGAATGGGCCTATTCAAGAATACGTAGGAATATCAGGGTCCAAGCGCTCATATTCAGAATTGGGTGATGATTTTCAATACCCAGGTCATAATTCCAGGACTCGTTTGGATTATGATGCAGGGAGCACAGTTTCACAGCATGCAGGACCATGGAGGGTAGGGAAAGATTCAGAAGTAGGTTATGGTGTAGGTAGTAGAGTTGCTAGAATTTATTCAAGAGACTACGTGCCTACTGGGAATGATGTTGAAAGGGGAGCATATCCATCTGTTTTAAATCGAAATGCGATCGAGGGTTATGGATGTGGAAGTGGCTCAACATCATTCTATTGAATAATTGGGTTATAGACAGAGATGTAATAAAGAAGAAGGGATTTGATTTGAGTACTAGAATGTCCACTAGTTATTCAGTTTGTTCTCTATTAAAACAAAATATTTATTGTTACCTTCATTAAGTCATCAGTGATTTGTTATCTGCATAAGTTTAGAGTTCAGTTGTTGTGAAGATGTTTAACTATTCCTTGCAAGGAAAATTTAGTATGTTCTCTTGTTAGGAGGAGGTTGGCAAAGGAGCTGCCTAAATTGTTTTCCTTTTAGGATTAATGGTGGATTAATAGGTTTTTCCTAATTGAAGTAATTGAGTTATTGCTTCAACATAAATTATTACTATGCAGTTATTACCTATTATTATGCAGTTATTACTTTGAGAAATGTATGACCATGAAACACAGCCCTCGAAATCCATGGAAATTTGCTAGATATTTATGAAATTTGATTTTGGCAATGCAATCCTCTATTATTTATTGTTTTTTTTTTAATATTTATGAATTTTTTCTATATTTATGAAATTTGCTCTGGCACTTCACTCTTCTACAATTTGCCATAGCATTATAGCCTTCTATATGAAATACAGAAAGCAAGGACAATCATCTTTAGTTTCCTTTTTAATCCCAAAATACTCAATATGTTTAAATGACTCCACAACTTTTCCCCTCTAGAAGAGCAAACAAGCTTCATTTCCTACTAATTCTAACAATACCTTTCCCTAATACCCAATTTTCTGAAAAAGTGAATATACAGAGTGTGAGCTTTGAGCTTAGATTTCCATTGGCTTTACAAAAGAACAGGCTATAGTAGGATATTGGGATCACGTTTATCATGTAGGGTTTGGATCTGCTAATATTGCTTTGCTTTACATTATGATTGATTATTTTAAATAGTATTTATCTAGTCAAAATTAGTTTTCTATCATGTAGGATTTTGATCTGTTAATATAACTTTTACATTATGATTGATTAGTTTAAATATTATTTCTTCCAATAAAATTAGTTTTTTAATCTTTGGATACTATTTTTAATTGGTTAGAGTTAATTTTTTCTTAAATTGATATCCCTATCCCTTAGGGTAAGGGTGAAACTCTTCCATCATGAATAGATTCAATTAATAACACTCAGTAATACAAGACCACTTAATACTTTGCTCCTTTTTGTATGGTCACTGTCTCTTGTATTCCAAATTTGTCATCTCTTTTATTCCAAAATTGTCAATAATTTTCATTAATAATCTCCTTGGATTAAATGTTCGCTCCTTTTTGTAAGGTCAAGATCTCTTGTATTCCAAAATTTTCGTCTCTTTTCAAATTTGTCAATGTCTTCGTAAGAAGACATCACATGGCTGTAAGAATAATGTTTACGTTTTGCCTCTTTATAAGGTTCAATTATTTAATAAAATTATTATTTTATTATTATTTTTAAATCAATACATGTTTTTAGAGTTTAGAGTTTATCTTGTACTAACTTTTAAATAAATAATAAAATATATTATTTAATTACATATATTTACATAAAGTTGATTACTAATTTAAAGTATTGATAAATTTGTTTTAAAAAAGATTTAGCAGATAAAGATTCGAGCATTATCTGTCATCCACTTAAATCATATATAATAGTTTAATATATCTTCATTGTTACCTCTCATAAGCTTCTAAAAATATTTAAACATTTCTTTTTAAAATTTTCATGAAGGAACTTCATATGCTTGCATTTACAATCCAATCAAGTATCAAATGAGGACATTTGAAAAACTTTTGGAAGCAAAACGATTTTTCTTTTTTTTTTAATATATATGAATTGGTCATATGCCTTTTAATTTTGACATTCTATATGTTTAGTTGAACCGTTCTACATTGTAACAATAACAATTATGTAAGTATAATATGATGATTGATTTGTCTTTTATTTTTATATGAGGATGGGTTATGTTAAAAAAACAAACATTATTGGCATAGTTTTGAGAAAAATGTTTGCTTTGGCTTTCTTAAAACTTGGGTTTTCTAGGTTCAAGTATTTTTTTTAACTTTATTTATAACATCTTTAGATGTACTTTTGTTTACTACTAAAAATTCAAGAGCAATGTTTTGATCATGCTTTTGGATTTTAAGATCTTTTTAGAAAAACATTATGGATATCAATTTTCTAGTCTAACATTAGAAAATGAAATTAAATATTTCATCCCAAAGTTTAAAACTTTCTACATTAGACATAGTATCTATGTGAAACACATTGTTCCATATACATCACAAGAAAATGGTGTTGTTGAGAGATAGAATCACACCTTATAAGCAATGGTTGATTGAATATTTTGACCTTAGCAATTCAAACGTTATTTTTGGGTAAAATCCATCAATTCTACAAATTACGTTACCAGTGTGGCTTTAAAAATATCATACATGAAGAAGCATGATGTGCCATTAAACTTGATGTAAGAAAATTTTGTCTATTTGACAAGCAATCATGGGTGATAGGTATAACTCCCGATTCAATTCTATTCATGGCTAAAACATTTATTTATACAATACAATGACTCTTGGGATCACATCTGACAGTCTCTTCATCTTCCTACTATTTACATTAACATATAATCCTGACGGATTATATTCCAACAATCCCCCCCTTAATTCGAAGGGGTGTTAGTAAGTCCAAGCATGTTTCTGAATCTTTCAAATTTATCTCATCCAAGCGCTTTGGTGAAGATGTCTGCAACTTGATCATTTGTGGAACAATGTCGAAGATGGACTGTCTTGGCCTCTACATGATGTCGAATCAAATGATACTTTGTGTTGATGTGTTTGGTTCGATCATGGAATCTAGGATTCTTAGCCAGCTTGATTGCAGAAGTATTGTCGACCAATAATGGAGTGGAGTTCTCTTGTTTTTCTTGCAAATCTTCAAGTATCTTCCTGAGCCATACTATTTCTTTCATTGCTTCAGCTGTAGCCACATATTCTGCTTCTGTTGTTGAATCTTCCGGAACTGACTGTTTGCATGATCTCCATGAGACAGCTACTGATCCAAGACTCATAGTGTATCCAGAAGTTGATACTCCTATATCCTTATCACCATCAAAATCTTAGTCTGAGTACTCAATAAGTTTGAAGTCATCCACTTTAGAGTACTTGAGTCCAATGTCTTGAGTCCCCTTCAAGTATCTTAGAACTCTTTTTGCAGCTGACCAGTGTGCTTCACAAGGTTTATGCATGAACCTTGAAAGTATGCCAACAACATAATAAATATCTGGTCGAGTTGTTGTAAGGTAGATAAGACTTCCTACAAGTTGTCGATACTTGGTCGCATCCTCAAATTCTTTTCCTTCGCTTGATGTGAGCTTCATTTTCTGTTCCATTGGAGTAGATATAGGGTTGCATTCTGTCATGCAAAATTTGTTTGGTAGTTCTCCAACATATTTTTTCTGGGATAGGAATATGTACTTAGGATGTTGAGTGACTTCAATTCCTAAGTAATAGTGGAGATGTCCCATATCTATTAATTCAAATATCTTTTTCAAATATTTCTTTATGGATGCTATATAGCTCTCATTGTTCCCTATCATCAAAAGATCATCTACGTACACCACAAGATACACAATAGATCTTCCAACTTTCTTTATAAATAGTGTTGCATCATCAAGATCAAAATGTTCAAAATTTAACTTCAAAAGATGCTCGGTTAAATTTTCATACCATGCGCAAGGCGCTTGTTTTAGGCCATACAAGGATTTGACAAGCTTGCATACCTTTTGTTCTTTTCCTTTCACAACAAAGCCTTCTGGATGAGACATGAAGACATTCTCTTTCAAGTCTCCATTCAAGAAAGAAGTCTTCACATCCATCTGATGAACTTTCCACCCTTTTTGAGCAGCTAAAGAGAGTAAGGTACGGATGGTAGCCCATTTTGCTATAGGAGAGAATGTTTCTTCATAGTCAATTCCTTCCTTCTGTGCATAGCCTTTTGCTACAAGCCTCGATTTGTGCTTGTCAAGTGAGCCATCTGATTTGTATTTGTTCTTGTACACCCACTTGCAGCCAATTGGTTTGGTTCCAACTAGAGGGTCAACCAGCGTCCAAGTTCTATTCTTCATGAGTGCATCATACTCATTTTTCATAGCTTCTTTCCACTCAACTCGAGTAGAATCTTCTTCAAAGGAAGTTGGTTCAAAGTTAGCAGATAAATTAAATTCACAATCAAATGATACATCATCACCTAAATTATCTGCTTCTCCTCCATCTTCATGTCTTTTTGAACTTCTCGTTCCCGTCTTTCCAACTTTATCTGGATGGACACTTTCAAGTGTCTTTGTGGCCCATTTAGGAATATTTCGTGATGGTCCTGGTTGATCAGCTGGTGGTGTTTCATCATTGATTGAGAGTCTTTCAATTCTCTCAATCACATCATCCAGTTGAACCTCTTGTTTAGGTGAAGTAGTAGGAACTTCTTCATGCGGGGAAGTTGGTGCTTCATATGGAAATTCCAAAGGTTGATCCAAAATAGGAATCCCCCCTTCAAGGTTTGGAATTTCATATTCATTTTCAGAATATGTCTTTGGATGAGGATATTTTTCCAAATGATCAAGCTGTCTCTCAATGGACTGGTCATTTTTATTAGTCTCAAGAAAAATGACATCTCTAGATATAACAAACTTCTTGTTTACCTCATCATACAGACGGTATGCCTTGGAGTATTCTTCGTACCCTAGGAAAATGCATTTTCTACTTCGAGCACCAAGCTTGTTTCTTTGCTCCTTTGGACTCAAGGCATAACAGGTGGAACCAAAAACTCTGAGATGCCTGACTGAAGGGAGATGGACAAACCACATTTCATGTGGAGTCTTGTTATCAAGAGCATTTAAGGGACTTCTTTTTCTCAAATAGGATGCACATTTCACTGCATCACCCCAAAACATTAGTTTTACATTCTCAAAAAACATCATTGAGCGAACCATATTCATTATGGTTCTATTCATTCTTCCTGCTACACCGTTTTGTTGAGGATTGTAGGGAACAGTAGTATGATGTGCAATTCCATGTTGGCGAAGATAATCTTTAAAAGCATTTGAAGTGTATTCTTTCCCATTATCAGTACGAAGTGTACCAATTTTTTATTGTGCTTGTTTTTCTATCAATGCATGAAAGTCTTTGAATGTTTGAAATGCTTCTGATTTTGTCTTTAAACAGTAAATCCAGCACATTCTTGAGTAGTCATCAAAAAATCTCATAAAATACTTATTCCCATTTGTTGAAGGAGTTGGAATTGGGCCACATAAATCAGAATGTACTAATTCTAATTTCCTACTTGCTCTAAAATTAGATTCATGGAATGGCAACTTACTATGTTTCCCTAATATACATGCATCACATTTGTTCTTCTCTTTGGGAATGGTGGGAAAACCAAATACACCATTCTTTCTCAACAAACGAAGACTATTATAATTTAGATGACCAAATCTTGCATGCCACAATGAACTAGATGACAAATTACCTTCTCCATGCTGAGAGAGGTAGGCATAGTTCTAAACTCTTGCAGATGAACCCTTTAGCTTCAACAGCTTCCCATCTTCGTATCCAGTCATGATGACTTGTTTGCAGAGGAATTTGTTATTTCTACGATTCCATCAAACATGTGGATGGAATGGCCTTGCTGTCGAATCTCCACCAAGGATAGCAGGCTTCTTTGCAACTCTGGAAGATAAAGAACATTCTTCAACAAGAAATCAGGGAATCCGGGCATCTTTAGTCGAATGGTGCCCATTCCCTTTGATTTAATACTTGACTTATTTGCAAAGTAAACTATGCCATCTATTGTTTCATTAAGTTCTTCAAAGCAGTCTTTTCTAAATGTCATGTGTGATGTTGCACCAGTATCAAGCAGCCAACAATATTTATAAGATGAAAGTGAAGTCATTTCATTAATTCCAATATTACAATGTGAAACAATACGATGAGCAGAATCAGAATATTTACTAGCATCTTGATTGTTATTGTCTTCTTTCTTCTGGTTATGCTTGTCTTTGATGGAGTCCCATGAAGCCCAGCACTGATTTGATGTGTGTCCAGTATTTCCACAATGCTTACACTGCAAATCTGATCTTTTACTGAAGTTTTTTCTGCCCCCTCTACCTCTGAAGTTTCCTCTTCCTCTACCTCTCTCTTTGCCAGAGAGAGTGACACCAACTACAGATGCTATAGATTGCATATTTTACAACTATTAGTGTAATTTACAATAATGACAAAGAGAAATAGAAAAAAACAATAACATTGTAGGTCTACAGTCTCTGCGAAGGTGAATTCAATGCAAGCTTCAAGTGAGCATACAAAAGCTTCTTCAATATACAAAATATACGAGCTTCAAATACGCATGAGTATTCCTTTTTATACAATATATAGTCTATAGAATATGTTATGCATGGAGGCACTAGAAGCTAATATATTAGTGTGCAAAGGATATAAGTGCACAAAAAATCAAGCACCAAACTATATACTTCTACAAAATAAAGTGATTAGCAGCAGCAATTATCAGCAGCAATTGTCTGGAACTCTTGAGATCGCAGCAACAATCTTCACATGGAAATCACAGCTCATACAACAAGCTCAGGATCATACAACAGACTCACTCTATTCAGGCTCATACATCAGTTGTATCACCTCTTTTACTGCATATGAAAAACATTCACAAACTTTCCAGTTAAACTTCCACACAAATAGCTAGGGTAGAGATTAGGGTGTGTGTATTCTCAAAACGCATCAGCTTCAACACATGCAGCTAGCTTAACCAATGCAGGCAGCTAGCTCAACACAGCTATCTCCAACGCAGGCTATCTCTCAACGTAGCTATCTCCAATGCAGGATGCAGTCCACGCTCAATATATATGCATTAGCAATATCAGTCTTCAATGCAATAATATTCTCAAGAAGTGTAGCTGCATCTTTAATTTGCACCATGTCATAAGGAAGGGAATTGCTTCATAAAGGTCAAGCACATCCCATAACAAATACTATTTCCCCAATGCATCAAATACATAGGCACATAAAATGCACAATGACCATGGATCATACATCAATAAAGGGCTCATACAACAACCGCATTGTTCACGGTTCATACACAAGAAAATATTTGTAGAATTTTCCACTCAAAACTCCACGCACATAATTGGGGTAAAATTTAGGTTTCATGCGGTCACCAATGGTCACAATTATCCATAGCAAAAATATGTAAGTTCTTACCTTCAGAGAGTTCAATAATGGCATGAATCTTCAGCAAATTGTCATTAGAATAAGCTTACTCTTCCATAGATTCTCATCTTTGAATATTGAGATCTCTTCTTGGGTGGTCGCAACACCCAATCATACACAGAAGATATCAAAACAAATCTCACACATGAAACCACAGTTCAAATATTATCCATCAACTCGGCTTCACAAACATCATGTAGATTCTTCCAATATTCAAGCAGAAAACACAAGAATTCTGTAATGAACAACCTCATGCTCAAATCACAGCTCCACATAGATGTATGAGAGCACAGCTCCACGCAGATGTATGAGAGCACAGCTCCACGCAGGCTCTTCACTCAGCTCCATGGAGCGTCAGGCTCGGTCTACAACATATATCAGTCTCCGAGTGAAGGACAAGCCATGGCAGTGAGTCTCCAACAATGCACGCAATCTCCAAAAAGTATATTCCAGAAATTAGGGTTTTCCCTCACTCTTCAACCCAGCTTACAACGAACTCATTTTAGGCTGAAACTTCACCATACAGACTACCAGAAGCACTGGTATTCATGGCTTCACGCTAGTGTGACTCCACGCATAATTAAGGTTAGTGCTGAAGCAATGCTATGCATTGCAAGGAATGTAAGGGAATAATCAACAGGTAGGCCACTCACAGGTAGTGAGATGCCAAAATTAGGTATTTTGGCCAGAGGAGAACCGTTGAGAAGAAATGAAACGTTAGGCTATCAAACTGTAGACTGTGAGGAAGACAATGGAAGGTTAGGGCAGGCAAGATTTATGCCCAAGAAAATGAATTGCATGGAGCAAAACTGGAGGAATTTCTACATAGGCAACAGGCTCTGATAATTGCAGATAATTGTAGCAGCTAGGAGTTATGAAAGCGCTCTGATACCACTGATAGGTATAAATCCTTATTCAATTCTATTCATGGCTAAAACATTTATTTATACAATACAATGACTCTTGGGATCACATCCGAGAGTCTCTTCATCTTCCTACTGTTTACATTAACGTATAATCCTGACAGATTATATTCCAACAATGGGCACACATTCCTTATGAGAAAAGGAATTTTGTATAGACTTAAAGTGGGAAGTTGATTATTGGTTATTCAATAGATAAAATTGGTTGTTGACTTCTTGTACCTCATATAGTATAATTTAGTGTTAGAAATATTATGTTTTTAGTTAAGGTGTCTTGACCTATTTGCTTGACTTGATTTCCATGTCATATTTGGTCTTAAGGCATGGAATTCAAGTTTGGTCATTTTGTATGATATCATTTAGTTAAATAGTCAGAACTCCAAGATGATTTAGCTACCACAATTGACTTGTGAGTAGATAGAATCATCACAATTAAATAATTGAAGCCCTAATTTGATCATGTAAATAATCTTTTCTAAATTTGGGATGAAATGATTTGAGCGTGATAAGGTTGAGGAAAGGATTGCACCTCATGTTTTGATCCCTCTCAAAACTTGATCGAGCCATAGTTAAGATGGATCTATGCTAGTATATCATGCAATTCAATCCATTTATTCATGCATTCCATGTGGTATAGAACAAATTTATTAAACACAATGCTCCATCGACACCTATTAAAAATCAACTTGTATATTGCAAACTTTAAAAGTCATTCAATTAATTTGAGAAAAAAATATTAAAAATCAACTTGTATATTGCAAACTTTAAAAGTCATTCATTTAATTTGAGAAAAAAAAATTATAAAAATAACACAAGATCATTATTTTACTCACCAAATTCTACTTGAACACCATTGCAATGAATCTTTTCTCCATCTATAGTATCTTATGCATGTTCTTCATCCTTAAATAACATACCAAATTCAAAATGTTTACCAAGTAATTTTCACATAATAATAAAAATGGTTCATTCAAAACATACCTTTCACATATCATTAAGCTAAGATCAATCAAGGAAAGAAAATTCTATAGCTAAAAATAGGATACTAGCTCTTTTGTAGAAGTGGGTCCAATCTCCTTATAGCTAAAAATAGGATACTAGCTCTTTTGTAGAAGTGGGTCCAATCTCCTTAAATAAAGTCTTGTGAAAGGATTTAGTAACAAAAAATTTACTTTATCATTGCATTGAAAATATGATAAATATAACATGAGATTCATCTATTACTTTAAAATTCAATAGAACATTAAGACCATAAAAAAGTTCTTATATTTGTTATCTTCCCATATTAGAGGAGACAAAAATCTTTATATATTTTACATCCCTATCTATATTTGAGAAAACATATTTAAAATGACCTTCAGAATATTAATGATTCTCAAGTTGTTCTAACTAACGACTTATTTTAAAATATAGATAACAACTTTCTTTAAAAATAGGTAATACGTAGATTGATCATTTTGTACTTTTCTTGTTTGAAGTTTCTATACAATGCCTTGATCAATTAATAATCCTAATGATCTCATCTTTATCAAAGAATAATCTTTCGCAATATATATTTAAAATTTTTAAATCCCATAAATCTCGACTTTGAAATGGGTTGGCCTAAGCTAATGAGGGTCTCTTTCGATGCATTAAATGCAATAAAAAACAAAAAAAAGATATCCCTCACTTTACATGGATATTTGGATATATTTACACATTAAATATTGCTTTGAGTTAAAAAGATGAAATGTTGGAAATTAAATGAAGTTTCCAAATATATAACTTGTATCCATTGAAAATGTTCAGAATTATAGCATTTAGAGGTTGGTGCCTAGTATTGCAACATAAGTTTTTTTTAAATGCTTGAAAAAATAAAAAGTTATGGAAGAAAAGATAATAGTGTGGTTTTGAGTTAAGGAGTAATAACATAAGTAAAATATAAAAATTAAAAATTAAAATATTGCATATTTGGAATCTACAGAAAAAAAAATGTTATATGGGTCTAAAATTTCATAAAAGTTAATTTTTTTTAGCATATGGTAATGAGTGGTAAAACATAGGCATAATGAAAAAATGGATGAAATGACCAATTAGTTATGGTTTACCACATTCTATAGCAGGGGATTGTTTAACCAGAAGCTAACTCTGAAGCAAACACACAAGAAGACGTATGACACTCGACCATGGAAAAAGGCTTGGTTTACATGGTAAGTATTTCAAGTGTGTTTCATTTAAATTGAAATTTTATTTTCCCAATTAAAAAAAATAGTGAATTACAAAAAACACTATGCAATTTTACTTGCAAAAAAAATTCACATTTATTGGTTACAAAATGCGCACATGATATGTAGAGTTCAAAAAAATTGTGTGATATTAATAATATTGAATATACATTAGGAAACAGAGTTGAGAGGGGGTTTGGAAGATTAGGGGTTTGTTGAGAGAGAGAGAAGGGTGGGGGGATCTTGGGTAGGTAGAGGAGTAGAGGGGTGTGAGATATATATATAAAGAGAGGTTGGGTGTGAGGGGGGTGGTGTGGGTGATTAGGGGTAAGGGGGAGGAGTGGGGTTGGGGGAGTGAAATAGATAGAGATTCAGGTGGAAGGAGATGCAGATTTAGGGGTGATTAGTGAGGTTAGAGATAAGGGGTGATACATGGTGAGACAAGATTAGGGGTAGGGGGAGTAGTCGAGAGAGAGGAATGAAGGGGGTTGTTATGACCATGGAGAACATGAGGTGGGTTAGGGAGAGAGAGGTAGTGTTAAGGGTAGTGAGAGTGTGGTAGAGAGAGGGGGAGGAGTGTTAGGGTATTGGGGGAGAAAAAGGTGAGTGGGTTTTTTGAGTTAATGGAAGAGTAGGGTAGAGAGAGTGAGAAAGAGGGGATTATCAAGGGTTAAGAGGAGTAGGGGAGAGAGAGAGAGGGGTAAAAGTTATGAGTAGGTGGAAGAGTATGAGAGAGAGAAATTGGGAGAGGGGGTTACTAAGGGTTGGGTGGAGGAGGAGAGATACGCACATATTTTGTACCTTTTCCTCCAGTATAAATACACTACATGCTATTATTTTTGTTGGATCATCCCCTATTACAAATATAATCAATATTATGTTTATGAAATCCATTATCATTTTTAAAAACAAGAATGATCATAGGAGTGTCTATGCCAACGACATCTTTAGATGTAATGATGAACTCCAACAAAGTTTCCACATATGGCGCATTGTCATTGTCCTTTGAATTTTAAACCCAAAACAAAACACTAATCATGCCATCAAAATAAAGAAAAAACATAAGATTAATAATTACAAAAAAATTTAACTCATTAATAACTTGGATAATATCCATGAGAAAATGCACACCTTGGTGTATAATTCAACATATAGATTTTTTACTTATTGATGTAAATCTTTTGTAATTGGATTTTATTTTTCCCCAACATGAAACTTGTCATTCCTAATATTTTCAATTTGTTCCTTGGGGGTGACGTTAACATAACATTTCCTAAACACCCTCAAATTTAATTCCAACATGATAAAATCCCCAAAATGTACCTAATTTTGATTTCCAATTGAACTTCTATTCCAACACAGTAAAAAGTTTCAAAGACATTGGATTTTAATTCCAACATAATAAATCCAAAATCCCATAGTAAACAAAAATAATAACCCTATAATCATATCACTAGAAAAAGTTTCACTTGAAGGTATATAAGTTTGGTAGAAATGATGGAAGGAACTTCAAATGAACGGGAATTTGGTGTTATTAAAATGAGTACACAATTTCACTATGAAAAATACATGTGCAGTTTTTGTTTATATAATGTGCATCCGATATATAGAGATAAAAAAATAGTGCGATATTATTAACATTGAATTTAACTTGGGAAAAAGAGTTGAGAGGGGGTTGGGAATGGTCAAATGGTGTAGAAGTTTAGGGAGGGAGAGAGGGGTGGGGGTTAGAGTTAGGTGGAGGCGTAGGGGTATTGGAGAGAAGGTGATGGAGAGAGAAATAGGGTTTGTGAGGGGATATATAACATGAGAGAGAGGATAGGGGTTTAGAGGTAGGGGTAGGAGTAGGGTGTATGAGAGAGAGAGAGAGAGAGAGAATGGATGGAGTGTTAGGGGTATAGCATAGAGAGAAAGAGAGAGAGATGTAGGAGTGGTAAGTGGTAGGGGGAGGGGTATTAGGAGAGATATATAAAGGGGGGAAGGCTTATGGGTAGGGGAACATGAGAGAGAGACATAGTGAGAGAGATAGAGGGAGAGTAATGATGGGAACTAGGGAGATAAAGGTGGGGTTAGGGG
>LPNX010097935.1:64633-77036 GCA_001517045.1 Pseudotsuga menziesii | reverse complement strand
ATATAGTACGTGAAATTCCTCTCACTATAAGTGCTCGGTTATTATATATATATATATATATATATATACACACATGTTCTTATATGTAATAAACATATATGTTGCCTTCCAATACCCTTGGTGAAGTGTGGTATGGTGAGCTAAGAGCAACCTCTAATCGACCTCCATGTTTTTATCTATTGTTTACCCTTTCCTGGTGGATTATTTTCCGGTCGTTTGTTCCTTTTGGTTAAGTTACGCCATTGTCTTTATGCCTCCTACATCTTTAACTTATATAGGTTGCAAGAGTTGTTTCCGGTGGGGCCTTGGCCTTGAGCTCCTCGCCCGGGGACAAGTACAACAACATTTTATGGCATAAATAACTAGGTGTGTGAGAGGGACATTACAATTTCCCAAGTTGACATGTTGATGCAAAAATTGCATTTCCTCTTACTAACCAAAACCCTATTTTATGGAATCGTCAAACAAGACAAGTTTCTTTCCATTAACCCATGGGGGAGAGGAACCCCTAACACTATTTTGACGTCTAAAATCCAACTGATTCACTTGTTCACCAATACTATCCATGGTTTTTGTTTTATGGTTAGTTGCAATTTACATACTAAATCCTTTCATTGACACATAATGAATCTGAGCTCGGTGAATAGAATTCGAACCAAGGAATATAATTGAGTTTTTTCAGCTCATGTAGGTGTGTTTGGATAAGGAATGCATGGGAAAAATTCCCACAATATCCCATTCAAGGTATTTCCTAAGTTGACTTTTTGTTGCATAATTTGCATTGTCTCTTATGGACAAAAACCCTACTTTATGGAATTGTCGAATAAGACAAGTTTCAACCATGGAGCCATGGGGAAGATACACCTGTATCATTATTCCAATGTCTAGAATCTGACATATTTTATATTTTTACAATTTGATCCATAATTTTTGTTTTATGGCCTGTTACAACTAACAACCTAAAGGCTTAGGGACACATGATGAGTCTGAGCTGAGGACATGGAATTCAAACTAGGAAGGAGAACTAATTTTTTCCATCTCCTGTAGGAGTGTTCGGGTGGATCCCACATGGGAACACTACCCACAATATCTTGGCCAAGTTATTTCCCAATTTGACCACTTGGTGCATAAATTTTATCACCTCTTGCTGACAAAAACCTTAGTTCACAGAATCCTCAAATAAAAAAAGTTCCTAGACATGGACCCATTTAGGAGAGGTACCTCTAGAAATATTCTAGTGTGCAAAATCCAATGGAGTCAAAAAATTTGTGATCCAATGCAATTTTTTTCTATGTCCATTTTAAAGGAGCCCCTTGTATCCATTTAGGGACTCACACCAAATTCGCTGCCACAAGGCCTAAAACGACCATCAAGCATTCCTATTGAGTTTTGTATGTTTGAGAACATGTATTTGGGAATGTAAAATATGGTTGGGATGATTGAAGGATTTCATGGTGGGTTTCATGTTTCACTAAGCAAAACCCTAATTTCATGTCTAATTGAATAAAAGGCACCCCTATCATAAGAGGATACTCATTAGAGGAAATTTGGGGTCTAAAATGGGCCTTATAAGAAAACGTGCCAAAATAAGTTTTTGTGAGTTGGAATTCAAGAACCAATAGAATTTCAATAAAATAAGTCAACCATAATGGTTGAATTGACATATTTGTCATTAAAAAAAACTACTTTTTTGTTCGTATTTTTGACATATCTCATTGTATTTTTACTCAAATTTCGATCGGGAGAGCTCGTTGGATGCAGAATTTGATTCCGCATCCAACGAGTACCCACACTGCATACTTTTGAGGGACCCAGCTACCCTAAAAACAATAAATACCTGAAAAAATGTGATGATGACATCATCATCACATTTTTTCAGGTATTTCTTGTTTTTGGGGTAGCAGGGTCCATCAAAAGTATGCAATGTGGGTACTCATTGGATGCGGAATCAAATTCCACATCCAACGAGCTCTCTCGATCGAAATTTGAGTAAAAACACAGGGAGATATGTCGAAAACACGAACAAAAAAAGTAGTTTTTTTCTTTCTTCCTCCAAAATTAATCAATATTATTTTATTATTTTAACTATTATTTTATTATTTTCCTTAGGAGGCCCATTTTAGACCCCAAAATTCCTCTAATGAATGCCATTAAAAATTAAGATGAGGATGATGAGAGAAATGAGGAGGAGGAGGAGGAGGTTGGCGGGGATGAGGATGTTGATGCCAACGCCAATGGCACTATGAATGAGGATGTCAATGTGAATAACTAAGTCTTCTACAAACTAGGCCTAGCCTACAATATAAGGTTTAGGATTTGCAAACTAGGAGTTAGGCTACAAGCTAGGGTATTAAACATTAATCAATGGTGACTGTTAGGCAAAATATTGTCTTTAATAGTTTACCTAATATTTAATTATCGACCGAGGTTTGTAACATTGGAGTTGCTACAAAATATATGCGAAGGAAGAAGGATTCCTAAGATGTCATGGAAATATTGTAACAAACACAGATCAAAAGATATCTTAAAATAGGAAACAAAGTCAGACTCTTAAGAATTCGACAGTTAAGAAGATTAAGCTAGGACAGAGGACTAGACTAGTGTAGTATCCAGTTATACTACTCTACTTTATACCTACTTATTAGTGGAATGCAAATAAGAAAAAAGATATCATTATAATAATAAACTATCCCTTTAGATCTATTCTACTACTTTAGAAAACTTTGAAATCTAACTATACAAAGGAGGAATTAAAAAATTACATCAACCACGATATATAACTAAGAATATACATGGAAATTCAGACTAATTGCACTCTCCTGGGTTTGTTTTGGGGATAAGCATTTATAGTGACTGGGACAGGGGTAGGAGGAGAGTCAAAATGGATTTCAAATGAGGTATAGAAACTAAAGGGAATTAAATATAACTTTACCTCTATGAAAATATGTAAATTAAGAAATGTCCAGTTGCAAGTAATGGTAAACACTTAACAAAAGACAAAACAGAAATGCAAAGGAGAGGACCTAACTTATAAACAAACAGAAAACCTAATGAACATGATCTAACCTAACAAGTCCATTAACCCACCTATGTGCTACTTAACACACTAACATACTTGACCTACCCCAATCATTCATCAACCCAACCAAATTTACATAACATATCCCACTAACTCAACCATCAAACCTACCCAAAGCTATCATCCTAACATGCTTAACTTACCAACTCCTAATATTAACCCTTGAACTCTAGCCCTCGATCCTAATGCAAGAATGCAAAAATAAGGATGTAAAAATGACACAACAAAAGATACTTCATTTTGTTTTTTTGTAAAAGGAAAAAAATTAACACAACAAAAGAAAACTATATTCCAATTTTTTTAATTACAATAATTAAAAAAATCTACACTTCAATATTTTCTTTATAATGTAATCCTAAATATTTTTATGATTAGCAAAGTGTTTTGATAAAAAAAAATTAAATAATAAATCATAGAAATTTATGTAATGCATATTATTATTATGTCCCCGGTAATGGGATATATATGAGCAGATTATTTCGAGCAATTTGTAGTAATTTAAAAAAAAAACATAGAAGCTAGATTAAGGTTGTGCATTATTCAATTATTTTTTTTAGTTTTTTAGTTTTTTAAATGTCTAGTTTTAAAGCTTCTTATTGGTCTAGGAAGATGACTTTCCCTTGGGTTCCTTTGCCCCAAGACCCTGTCGCACGGCTGATATCAACAATGCTGCTATAATGCTCCTCGTAAACAATACCTCTTTTAATATTTCATATTTTGAGATCGCAATTAATATTCCAAATTTGTGATCCAGATTAGACAACCATGATGTTAGTAATTAATTCATTCTGTCCAAACATATCAAATTGGGAAAAGTGCTAAGATATTAAACTAACTCCTACATGAGACCTGCATTTCTAGATATGTGAAGTGCCGCTGCCCTGCTATAATTGTTGTCGCTATGATTATTGTTGTTTCTTGCTAGAGAAGTCTTGCTTCTCCTGGCTCTTTTGAATATATGATGGCCACTTATATTTCTACCACCTGTGTTTTTCTTGGATGGAAACCAAAGCGCTTCCTACATTTCTCTTACCCAAAATGCCTATTCACCAGCCTACTAGTTCCCTAGGTGGGGATGGAAGCATAAATGTTGTAATATGAGCGATATAGGACCCAAAAGGACTTTGGTTTACCATATTCACATTAAAATTGGTCCCATAAATAAAAAATTCTAAGAAAATAAGGTGGCATCATTTCATGAAGACACGTGGAAGCTTGTGAAGCCTCTCGGTGACTAGATTCCCCCAAACTTGGCATGACCTTCGTCCAAATTTGAATCCATGAGGAATGTAACATTCTTGGAGGGTGATCTAATGTCACATGGCGTATCATGATTCAAGTAAGTCTAATTAGGAGAGGAGAGTAACTCCCATGGAAGAGGAAGAGACTAGAAGACAATGTGTGCCACTTGGAAGGAAATTACATGAACTCTATGAAAAATTTGACATTAAAGGGATAAAAATAGCCACCAAGAGGGTGCATTTTACAGTTAGAGGAAGTCATTCGAAATAGGGAAATAATTGTAGCATGAAGAGAAAGAAAAGTGTTATAAGAGTTACTAAACCACTAAGATGAGTAGGAGGAATACCATGAAGGGAAATTCGACCTTAGGAGTCCTAATGAAGTTAATAAAATGATGTCACGAGGAAGAATAATATCTATTGATCATTTCTTAATTCTCCTTTGGAATTTTGGAGAGCTTTTTTTTGTCCATTACACGGGGAGTGTTCACTCTCCCTGCTTGTGAACCAATTTTGAGGGAGTTGGTTTCCTTTCCATGGTTGTTGATTGAGAGGCCATTCACACCTCTCATTTGGAGCTGAATGAAGTGTTTTAGTTGTAGGTTGAAGGTCGATGCCATTCAAATTCTCATATATCTCTTTCTTCTCCATTCCCTCACACTCTCATATGGATGGCGCAGTTGCTAGAGTGGTTCTTGTTGAGTATATTATATGCCCAAGGTTTGGTATATGTTGCATGGATATGTACTCTTATGTCCATATGCTCTATAAATCCAAATAACTAAAATCCATGTGTGAAAGGATTGCATTCCCATGCTCTTGAATGACTAGTTTTCATATATTGGGATTCAATTTTAATAGAGTCACGTATATCAGATTTGTACAAGCACTATTCTCTAAGTTTTATGATTATGGGGCATAAATAAATGATGTATTAATATGTAATTTCATGACCATATGATATGTATTTGGCTTCCACTTTGAAAGAGTTGTATATCATATTTGTATGAAGAAATTTCTCTTATGTGTAATGTCATTTGGGAATCCATTTGAATGATTTTTATGGTATTTTTATTTGATGTCATTATCTGAACCATTCAAACCTATTTTTCATGAGTCAAAAGCAAGCTATTAATACCTTTTCCCCTTAAGAAAATTCACTAAATGTTACTACACAGATGTTGCACCTCATAATCAGTTTGAAAATTTTAATAACAATGAATAATGATAGAAATTGATGTTTGATATACATCCCTATACTTTGTTCTGAAAATTGGGAGGGTTGTACAACATTTGGATAGAAAACGTGTCATTTACTCTTCGAGGTTTTAACATCGATTTCCTATTGTTTTTGTCTTTCTTTCCCTATGGTCAAAAGAAAGATCCATATAATCGTTCGGAAATTTCATCATAATTATTAATATGCATTAGGATGTCCATATCATAACTCTCAATATATTCCATACAGAATTTTAAGTCATTTGGGTGCATTTGGGTCAACTTGGGTTTCACTAGTCTAAAGCTAGAAATTGGCCAAAATTGTGAATATTTGAATATCATGTCCAAATGAGTTTCCTGATTCCACCATTGAGTTTATAAGGTATATTAGGATGTTTTAAATTCCATCCGTTCCTCCCATAATAAGTTTCAAAATGTTCACTGGTGGTTGGGACCAAACCAAGAAATACTAGTTTACTAGTTTTTCCTAGTAAACTAGCCCCAAACCAAGTTGCAGAGGATGAAAGTTAGACTGAAAGTGTTCAAAGGTCATATTGGGATGTTCTAATACTAACCATACCACTTCATTTGAAATTATAGACCACAACGAGTCATTTGACCCCTAGAGTCTTGAGTAGTAATTTTCCCAACTTGTAATTTTCTCCAAAATTCGAAGTAGGAACAATACATTGCTTATGAATTCCACCCAATGATTAAAAATACTTTTACAAGCATTAATTTTACAAATTATGCAACTGATATATCTTGGGATTAAAGCAAGAGGGAAAATAGCTATGGTGAAGTCTCAAAATATTTGACACAAGAAGTATCATCGCATTAATATCGATATTGTTTGAAATAAGAAAAATAAACTGGAAAGGTATGATAGATAATGATGACTATAATCAAGAAAAGGAGAGTGATCAATGTAGAGAAAAAAGAAGTGAGAATTTGATGATTCGAAAAATTGAATGAATAGAATCACAATTCTCACTGTTAAATTCGCAGCTTTAGGGTTTTTTTATGTTAAAAGGGTTCATTTTGTGTAGGTTCATATCTAAACTTATTTAAGAACATTTTAAGTTATTCATTTACAATGACTCTAACTAATCCTTTAAAGATCGATGGATTGTAGATATATTTCCATTCAAGTATTAATCATATGGTTTACCATTAGGCATATCTTGCAATAATGAGGATGCCATGAAATCCATTTGTCAAACGTGCTCAAATAATAATCAAATATTAGATACCAATTCTATAACCACATCATGATTGATTACAAATACACACAACATTCTAATACAAAAAAATAGTCATAAACCAACATGTGAGATACCATTAGAGAGATGGAATAAGTGCACATGAAGAAGACAGATAACATCATTTCCTTTGTTTCACTTCATATTTACTATCAAAGCCATTACAATTTACACCCCTAACCCATGACAATTATTTTGAAACTTTTGCAAAGACAAGAATGGAGAGAATGATAAAAAGGATTTGAACATATTAAGTACCCAAAATGAATGTGATGTCGATTCTCATGTCGAGAAGGATCGATAATGCTCATAACACCTAGATTTAAGTGGGGATTTTGGTTTCCAAGAATATCTAGAAATTTTTCAACAAGTATCACTTAAAATGATGAATATGCCAATATGGTGGAAGGATTATGTGAGTGTGAACTATGTCATGTATTTAATGTTGTGGGTACATACCATGGTATTAGGGATTAGATGTGAGTGACAAAATTGTGAATGGTTTTAGTCTCTAAAGTCCAATGACAAGCACTAGGTGTTGAACCATGAATCCTGATTACTATTCATATACTCATATAATATAAATGTTGTAGCACCATTGAATATACAAAAAATAATATTCACACAAAATGTAACTCTTGATTTAAAGTTATAAAATGTATGTTGTTTTTCATAAATAAATTTAAAAATAATTGTTATTTTTGCTAAATAATAAAAAAACTAAGTTTAAAAATCAATTACTTTTTAAATATATATTTTAAATTTCATTATATGTCCATAGTTAGACAAACATTTTAAAGAACATATGTCAACTTAAAAGTTAAAAGAGCTACATTATTTAAAAAGCATCGGCCATGTAAGAAAGTAGTTTTACAAAAATTAAAAAGAAAAACGGAAAAAAAACCTCATACATTTTTAAAGTGCTATGACATATCTCGGGTTGAATTTCATTTCACATTTATTCCTCTTTTTTCCCTCGTTGACTCTTCCTTGTAGGCCATTGACTAGTTGGGCTCCACAACCCTAACTAGTTGGGCAAGCAGGCTCAAAAACTCACGTCGGACCTTTACATCTTTATCCAAAAACAGAATTTCTCCAAGCTCATGATGTATATATATATATATATATATCAAGTCACAAGTTCTTTTCATTCACACAAACACTCGCAACTACATTATGCTACACAGCTCGGTTGCCATCTCAGGATTTAGCTCAGTTGCCTTCTTATTTTATAACGTTGTTGGTATACAAAAGTCTGCATTTGGGAAACAATGCCTCCCCAATGCCAATGGCATTAAGAAAGAGGATGTCAATGCGAATAACTAAGTCGTCTACAAACTAGGCCTAGCCTACAATCTAAGGTTTACTTTGCAAACTAGGAGTTAGCCTACAAGCTAGGATATTACACATTAATAAATGGTGGCTGTTAGGCAAAATATTGTCTTGAATAGTTTACCTAATATTTAATTATCGACCGAGGTTTGTAATATTGGAGTTGCTACAAAATATATGCGAAGGAAGAAAGATTCCTAAGATGTCGTGGAAATATTGTAACAAACACAGATCAAAATATATTTTAAAATAAGAAACAAAGTGAGGCTCTTAAGAATTCGACATTTAAGAAGATTAAGCTAGGACATAGGACTAGACTAGTGTAGTATCCAGTTATACTACTCTACTTTATACATGTACTTATTAGTGGAATGCAAATAAGAAAAAAGATAACATTATAATAATAAACTATCCCTTCACATCTATTATACTACTTTAAACAACTTTGAAAGCTAACTATACAAAGGAGGAATTAAAAAATTACATCAACCAGGATATATAACTAAGGATATACATGGAAACTTAGAGTAATTCCACTCTCATAGGTTGTTTTGGGAATAAGCATTTACAGTGACTCGGACAGGGGTAGGAGGAGAGTCAAAATTGCTTTCAAATGAGGTATAGAAACTAAAGGGAATTAAATCTAACTTTATCTCTACAGAAATATGTAAATTAAGAAATGTCGAGTTGCAAGTAATGGTAAACACTTAACAAAAGACAAATAATAAATACAAAGGAGAGGACCTAACTTATAAACAAACAAAAAACCCAATGAACATGATCTAACCTAACGAGTCCATTAACCCACCTATGTGCTACTTAACACACTAACATACTTGACCTACCCCAATCATTCATCAACCCGACCAAATTTACATAACCTATCCCACTAACTCAACCATCAAACCTACCCAAAGCTATCATCCTAACATGCTTAACTTACCAACTCCTAATATTAACCCTTGAACTCTAGACCTCGATCCTAATGCAAGAATGCAAAAATAACGATGTAAAAATGACACAACAAAAGATACTTAATTTTTTATTTTTTTTTGTAAAAGGAAAAAAATTAACACAACAAAAGAAAACTATATTCCAATTCTTTTAATTACAATAATTAAAAAAATCTACACTTCAATATTTTCTTTATAATGTAATCCTAAATATTTTTATGATTAGCAAAGTGTTTTGATAATTTTTTTTAAATAATAAAGCATATAAATTTATATAATGCATATTATTATTATGTCCCTGGTAATGGGATATATATGAGCGGATTATTTGGAGCAATTTGTAGTAATTTCAAAAAAAACATAGAAGTTAGATCAAGGTTGTGCATTATTCCATTATTTTTTTTAGTTTTTTAGTTTTTTAAATGTCTAGTTTTTAAGGTTATTATTGGTCTAGGAAGATGACGTTGCCTTGGGTTCTTGTGCCCCAAGACCCTGCGGCATGGCCGATATCAACAATGCTGCTATAATGCTCCTCGTAAACAATACCTCTTTTAATATTTCAGATTTCGAGATTGCAATTAATATTCCAAATTTGCGATCCAGATTAGACAACCATGATGTTAGTAACTAATTCATTCTATCCAAACATATCAAATTGGGAAAAGTGCCAACATATTAAACTATCTGTTACATGAGACCTGCATTTATAGATATGTGAAGTGTCGCTGCCCTGCTATAATTGTTGTTGCTATGATTATTGTTGTTTCTTGCTAGAGAAGTGTTGCGTCTCCTGGTTCTTTTGAATATTATGGCCACTTAGATTTCTCCCACCTGTGTTTTTCTTGGATGGAAACCAAAGTGCTCCCTACATTTCTCTTACCCAAAAGGCCTATTCACTAGCCTACTAGTTCCCTAGGTGGGGATGGAAGCATAAATGTTGTAATATGAGCGATATAGGACCCAAAAGGACTTTGTTTTACCATATTCACATTAAAATGGGTCCCATAAATAAAAAATGCTAAGAAAATAAGGTGGCATCATTTCTAGAAGACACGTGGAAGCTTGTGAAGCCTTTCGGTGACTAGATTCCCCCACACTTGGCATGACCTTCGTCCAAATTTGAATCCATGAGGAATGTAACATTCTTGGAGGGTGATCTGATGTCACATGGGCTATCATGATTCAATTAAGTCTAATTAGGAGGGGAGAGTAATTCCCATGGAAGAGGAGGAGACTAGAAGAGAATGTGTGCCACTTGGAAGGAAATTACATGAACTCTATGAAAAATTTGACATTAAAGGGATAAAAATAGCCACCGAGAGGGTGCATTTTGCAGTTAGAGGAAGTCATTCGAATTGGGGAAATAATTGTAGCATGAAGAGAAATAAAAGTGTTATAAGAGTTACTAAACCACTAAGATGAGTAGGAGGAATATCATGAAGGGAAATTTGACCTTAGGAGTCCTAATGAAGTTAATAAAATGATTTCATGAGGAAGAATAATATCTATTGATCATTTGCTAATTCTCCTTTGGAATTTTGGAATTTTGGAATTTTTTTGTCCATTACACAGGGAGTGTTCACTCTCCCTGCTTGTGAACCAATTTTGAGGGAGTTGGATTCCTTTCCATGTTGGTTGATGGAGAGGCCATTCAGACCTCCCATTTGGAGCTGAATGAAGTGTTTTAGTTGCAGGTTGAAGTTCGATGCCATTCAAATTCTTATATATCTCTTTCTTCTCCATTCCCTCACACTCTCATATTGATGGCGCACTTGCTGGAGTGGTTCTTGTTGAGTATATTTTATGCCCAAGGTTTGGTATATGGTGCATGTATATGTACTCTTATGTCCATATGCTCTGTAAATCCAAATAACAGAAATCCATGTGTGAAAGGATTGCATTCCCATGCTCTTGAATGACTAGTTTTCATATATTTGGCTTCAATTTTAAAAGAGTTGTATATTAGATTTGTAAAAGGACTATTCTCTAATTTTGATGGTTATGGGGCATATATAAATGATGTATTAATATGTAATTTCATGACGATATGATATGTATTTGGCTTCCACTTTGAAAGAGTTGTATATCATATTTGTATGAAGGAATTTATCTTATGTGTAATGTTATTTGGGCATCCATTTGAATTATTTTTATGGTATTTTTATTTGATGTCATTATGTGAACCATTCAAACCTATTTTTCATGAGTCAAAATCAAGCTATTAAGACCTTTTCCCCTTAAGAAAATTCACTGAATGTTACTACATAGATGTTGCACCTCATAGCGAGTTTGAAAAGTTTAATAACAATGAATAATGATAGAAATTGATGTTTGATATACATCCCTATACTTTGTTCTGAAAATTGGCAGGGTCATACAACATTTGGATAGAAAAAGTGTCATTTACTCTTCGAGGTTTTAACATTGATTTCCTATTGTTTTTGTCCTTGTTTCCCTATGGTCAAAAGAAAGATGCATATATAATCATTTGGAAAGTTCATAATAATTATTAATATGCATTAAGATGTCCATATAATAACTCTCAATATATTCCATACAAAATTTGAAGTCATTTGGGTGCATTTGGGTCAACTTGGGTTTCACTCGTCTAACGCTAGAAATTGGCTAAAATTGTGAATATTTGAATATCATGTCCAAATGAGTTTCTTGATTCCACCATTGAGTTTGTAAGGTATATTAGGATGTTTTAAATCCCATCTGTTCCTCCCATAATAAGTTTCAAAATGTTCACTGGTGTTTGGGACCAAACCAAGAAATACTAGTTTACTAGTTTTTCCTAGTAAACTAGCCCCAAACCAAGTTGCAGAGGCTGAAAGTTAGACTGAAAGTGTTCAAAGGTCATATTGGGGTGTTATAATACTAACCATACCACTTCATTTGAGATTATAGACCACAATGAGTCATTTGACCCCTAGAGTCTTGAGTAGTCAAACTTGAATTTTCCCACCTTGTAATTTTCTCCAAAATTCAAAGTAGGGACATTACATTGCTTATAAATTCCACCCAATGATTAAAAATATTTTTACAAGCATTAATTTTACAAATGATGCAACTCATATATCTTGGGATTAAAGCATGAGGTAAAATAGCTATGGTGAAGTCTCAAAATATTTAACACAAGAAGTATCATCACATTAATATCGATATTGCTTGAAATAAGAAAAATAAACTGAAAAGGTGTGATAGATAATGATGACTATAATCAAGAAAAGGAGAGTGATCAATGCAGAGAACAAAGAAGTGAGAATTTGATGATTCAAATAATTGAATGAATAGAATCACAATTCCTCTTTTAAT
>LPNX010097935.1:1364-60246 GCA_001517045.1 Pseudotsuga menziesii | reverse complement strand
CCATGAAGGTGCATTGTTGAAAATGGAAAGGTCCATGAAGATGAAGATGCATTGCAATAGAGAAAGTGTATTATACAACTTAATATGTGAGAATAAAGAACTTAAATGTTCAATATCATTTTATTAGGGAGATGAATGATTTTGTAAAGTGTTGTCCATGCAATGCAAATATAGAAGTATGCTGGTTAGTTATCAAGTATATGAAAGGAGATATGTTTTATTGTTGTAGGAACTTGAGGACTCTTTAGAATTAAATGATAATGTTTAAGTGTGAGTCAAGGGTCTATATGAATCCCCTATGCATGAAAGCCCATGCAAATTCAATTTCTAATGTGATGTCATTTTTGTAAAGAAAACCATTGCCGAAAAGTAATGACATATTAGGACAATTGTATGGGCTATGGCATACTACCACAGCTGAAATTTGAACACCTAGAACAACCTTTAGGTGTTGGATTGAAGTAAATATCTCTGTGTCTCTAAAGATGGATAAAAATGCAACTTAATTATAACTTTTAGTGGAAATGATCAAAACATCGTAATAAATGTGGAAGGATTATTGCCATATTGGATTGGAAGAGTTAATGCAAATAACTTGTGTGCTGCACTATATAGTGTCATAGTTTGTCATATTTTTTTATACATATGCCTACATCATCAATCATTTTTTTAATTTCTTATATCCATTGTTTCCTTGGATAATACACTATTTCCATCACTATTTTCCAAAAGAATAACATAGATTACAATCAATTAATACATGAGTTCATGGTTGAGGAATTTCCGTGGTTAACCACTTTGTAAGAAATCTTCATTGTCTCTTATTGACAGACACCCTAGTTTATGAAATAATTGAACAAGACAAGTTTCGGGCCATGGAAGCATTCCATGAGAAGAAACCCTATCGCTATTCCAATTTCTGGATTCCAATAGAGTCGACGACTCTCCAATCTAAGCCATGTTTTTTGTTCCATGTCTAGTTGCAACTCACATCCTAAATCCTTTCAAGGAGACAGGATGAATCTGATCTTGGGGCATATAATTTGAACCACGAAACAAAAATGAGTTATTTTAGCTCTTGCAGGTGTGTTTGGGTAGGTCCCATCTGGGCATGTTATCCATAATATCTTGGTCAAGGTATTTCGAGGTTGACCCTTTGGTACAAAAATTTCATTGCATCTTATTGACCAAAACCCTAGTTTAGGAAATCATCAAACAAGACAAGTTTCAATCCATGAAAACATGAGAGAGACACCCTAGCACTATTATGGTGTCAAAAATCCAACTAAGTTGGTTCACTAATTTGAACCATGATTCTTGTTCTATGAATAGTTGTAGCTCACAGCCTAAAACCTTTCAAGGATACATGATGAATCTGATTAGCTCCTAAATGATCTTTTTACAATCCCCACATGGGCATGCTACCCATAATATATAGGTCAAGGTATTTCCCAAGTTGACATGTTGATGCGAAAATTGCATTTCCTCTTACTAACCAAAACCCTATTTTATGGAATAGTCAAACAAGACAAGTTTCATGCCATTAACCTATAGGGGAGAGGAACCCCTAACACTATTTTGACGTCTGAAATCCAACTAATTCAATAGTTCACCAATACTATCCATGGTTTTTGTTTTATGGTTAGTTGCAATTTACATACTAAAGGCTTTCATCGACACATAATGAATTTGAGCTGGGAGAATAGAATTCGAACCGAGGAATATAATTTAGTTTTTTCAGCTCATGCAGGTGTGTTTGGATAAGGAATGCATGGGAACAATTCCCACAATATCCCATTCAAGGTATTTCCCAAGTTGACTTTTTGTTGCATAATTTGCATTGTCTCTTGTGGACATAAACCCTACTTTATGAAATTGTCGAATAAGACAAGTTTCAACCATGGAGACATGGGGAAGATACACCTGTATCATTATTCCAATGTCTAGAATCTAGCATATTTTAGATTTTTACGATTTGATCCATCATTTTTGTTTTATGGCCTATTACAACTAACAACCTAAAGGCTTAGGGACACATGATGAATCTGAGCTAAGGACATGGAATTCAAACTAGGAAGGAGAACTAATATTTTCCATCTCCTGTAGGAGTGTTTGGGTGGATCCCACATGGGAACACTACCCACAATATCTTCGCCAAGTTATTTCCCAAGTTGACCACTTGGTGCATAAATTTTATTACCTCTTGCTGACCAAAACCTTAGTTTACAGAATCATCAAATAAAACAAGTTCCTGGACATGGACCCATTTAGGAGAGGTACCCCTAGAAATATTTTACTGTCCAAAATCCAATGGAGTCAAAAAATTTGTGATCCAATGCACCTTTTTTCTATGTCCATTGTCAAGGAGCCCCTTGTATCCATTTAGGGACTCACACCAAATTTGGTGGCACAAGGCCTAAAACTTCCATCAAGCATTCCTATTGAGTTGTGTATGTTTTGGAACATGTCTTTGGGAATGTAAAAGATGGTTGGGATGAATGAAGGATTTCATGGTGGTTTCATGTTTCACTGAGCAAAACCCTAATTTCATGTCTAATTGAATAAAAGGCACCCCTACCATAAGAGGATACTAATGGCATTAAAAATGAGGATGAGGATGATGTGAGAAATGATGACGAGGAGGAGCAGGATGGTGGGGATGAGGATGTTGATGCCAACGCCGATGGCATTAAGAATGAGGATGTCAATGCGAATAACTAAGTCTTCTACAATCTAGGCCTAGCCTACAATCTAAGGTTTACTTTGCAAACTAGGAGTTAGGATACAAGCTAGGGTATTACGCATTAATCAATGGTGGCTGTTAGGCGAAATATTATCTTGAATAGTTTACCTAATATTTAATTATCGACCGAGGTTTGTAAGATTGGAGTTGATACAAAATATATGCGAAGGAAGAAGGATTCCTAATATGTCGTGGCAATATTGTAACAAACACAGATCAAAAGATATTTTAAAATAAGAAACAACGTCGGACTCTTAAGAATTTGACAGTTAAGAAGATTAAGCTAGGACAGAGGACTAGACTAGTGTAGTATCCAGTTATACTACTCTACTTTATACATACTTATTAGTGGAATGCAAATAAAAAAAGATAACATTATAATAATAAACTATCCCTTCAGATCTATTCTACTACTTTAAACAACTTTGAAAGCTAACTATAGAAAGGAGGAATTAAAAAATTACATCAACTAGGATATATAACTAAGGATATACATGGAAACTCAGACTAATTCCACTCTCTTGGGGTTTTTTGGGGATAAGAATTTACAGTGATCATACAAAATAAAACAAGGAGATTTTTTTTGTATGATCTAAATTCAGGTATCTGGAATAGATCCTGGTAACTTTCTGGTTCGAATTGGTTTGGCATGGTGAAGCAAAGGTGATGAAAACAGGGCTCTACAAGAAATGTGTGGAAAAGATGGCGATAGGATTCTACAGTAGTAACGGTCATACAAAAATAATGGAAAGGATTTGCATCATATTGATTTAAAGCATGCCACATTCAGTCGATCAAATGATCATGCAACCAGCTCAGTGTATTTTGGATGACCATGCCATTATGACAATTCTTAAAATGTGTGTTGTGAAAATGCATCATCTAGCAAGTCCATAGGGTTTAGTTGGTTCAAACCTATCCAAAGTAAAATTTGGAGAGGTTGAACATTAAACTTAATGCAAACATATGACCATACTCATTACCATAATCCTAATTTTAATGAGAAGATCGATTATCTAACAGATTATGCATACAATTGAAGGATGTTTAACAATTGATACGTGCAAATGAATAATGAGATGAGGTGATGGAAGCATAGTTATAATTAGAAAGTACCCTAATATCCTTTCAAGCCTATATGAGGATAAAACAAGATCATATTAGATTGAGATCGTACCAAGTCATGGGTTGAAATTTAGTTAAAAGTACCCTTATGGATATGATCTTTTAATAATGACGATATGACTTAGCCAATTCAAAAATTAAGCTAACTTTAATCATAGGAAAAATATCATCGTGCGTATTAAGAACATCATTTGGATTTTCATTCGGGCTATTATTCTACCCTTCATATGATCTTTCGTATAATCCTTCGTATGACCCTTGTAAGAAAACAAGTGTCCTTCATAAGAAAATAAGTTTTGCTTGATCATATCAGACTATTGTTAATCATAGATTTTTCTAAGCTTCGAACCTACAAGGAGATCACATAAAACAATTAATTTGATCCTTTTAATTGTACTTCCATGATTTTTAGAGAAATAAATCATCATTTTTATAAAAGGACAGACAGTCTGATACTCCCCCCCAAACCAAAGATATGGCATGTCCACAAGCCATACAAGAAAATTCAGTAGTTTCCAAAATAAGATAAGAAAGTCCAGTCATGTTGTTATAGGTCGGTAAAAGAAAGGAACATTAACACATGCATGGAAGGATTGGGATATATACATATAAAAATAGTGCTCAAATATGCAAATTCATTATTTACCATGTAATGAAGAAATAAGGGAAGGATCATAGGGAAAACTAGTCATCCTTGCATTGTTGTAAAGATATCTTTCCCCCTAAAAACAATTTGAGCTTACCATCGAATTTGTAAGAATATACTGCTATGGGTACCATTACTAGGATAAATAGATCCTAGTTATTGATTGAATTCAGATTATCAGATCCAAGTCCATCTAACAGTGATTGTTTAATGGCATAAAAAACAGTAGGCCTAAACATATGTTATTGTTAATGCATGTTCCTAGAGGTGCATTAGCCAGAGCTCTTTTACTTGATATTGCCCCACTGCCAGTAAGCCTGTTCAGTACCCCAGTGGGTTTATCTTTGTACCATGCATGCATAGCCCTATTGCTAGCGAACCTGTTCAGTACCCCAACGGATTTACTTGCATTTATCGAATTTCCTTATTACTAGATTGTTACATAGCATTAACTTGCTACCAACGGGCCTGTTCACTACCCTGGCGGGTTTTCCTTGTATAAAGATAGGAAGTCGATTGGTACTAGAGTATGCTAAGCCCTGCTAAACACATGAGTACAATTTTTCTTAAAATGGCCTTAATCATAGATCATGTCAAAAGAGAATAACTGAAAGGTGTTCTTGGGCCTTTTAGCCCATTTTCTTTATAAAATATAATGTTCCCCATAAGAAAAAGTTCCACTTATCCTATAGTGTTCAAAAATATTTTAAGGGTAAGTTTTGATAACACGTGTAGATGTACTAGTAATCTCTAGGTATTAAAAATATTAAAGAACATGATAATTAAAATAATTCTTTTGAGCACTTGCTTAAAGTAATCAAGAATGTACATATATGAATCAAACCATCATATATAAGAGATAACAAAATCATTAAAATAAATAGTTTGAGAATCAAATTTCAGAATCACAACTAGTGTTTTTAGAGCACTTTTCTTTTTCAGACAGTATCTTATAGAAAAGGCCCACCTATAATTAATTTTCCAAAACCATTTATTAGATGATTGGTTTTATTTTAAAAGCATAGAAGAAGAATCTCCTAGAATTAGACATGACTCTTTTTTATTCAAAAAAAAAATTCTACATATATATACAAATGATGACAACCGAAGGTTTCATTTAAGGATTAGGTAAAGGAGGAAGAGTGTTCAGGGAGGGAGGATCAACTTCTATTATAGCAAGGTTCACCTTGGTCCCTTGAGGAAAAAGATGATGTCATGTACAAATATGACATGTGGAAATTTTGAATGGATATTCTTGTGGGAGATGTTTAGCTTTACATTTTGAACAGAAGATGGTCCTTGCTACTGACTCTTCTTTCTTTTTCTTTGTGTGATTTGGGTTGCAGAAAGGAGGCTTTTTCTTAGGTGAGACTGAGGTATCTTAGTATTCGTTTTTAGGGGAGATGTTTCTCCCATTGGCCATGCTCCGATTGGACCCTATAGGAGAAGTAGATTCTACTTTGAATGTTTTAATTTGTGAAATAATAGAATTGTCGAGGAGTGCTTTTGCTTGGACAGGGTCAACAAAGTCAACACAATTTGGGTCTCCTAATAGAGAAGAAGTTGTATTGGGATGCTTAGGGTTTTTAATAACTGATCCCTAATTTTTTTTTCAAGAATGCAGACCTCAAATTTTTCGGTCGAAGTATCGTCCATGGCTTCCCTCATAAGACCTCTTAAGAGAGTATCCTTATGTCTCCAGGCAGATGACTTCCTATAGATGTCTTTTTGTATCTTTCCACTAAGTGAATGGTGGGGGGAGTTATGTCCCTGTAATAGTTAATTTATAATTTAAAGGAAATTTTACTATCTACTCTTAACACACTTAAGAGGAATAAATCAAGCTTTGCGTAAAGTAAACACACTTGTACGAAAAAGGAACAAGAGGGCTTTGGGGAAACCCACTAAAGTGGATGCATCAGGTTGTCACACTATAGAAATTCAGTAGTGAAGTCATCTTTGCATCTTACTATTTCCCTTCCCCCTTGTTGTGTAATGTAAAGGAAACCTATCTATCCTTATCTACCTAGACTATGTTCATGGAAAACTAAACTAAAGGAAAACCTAGACTACTGCTACAACTGGGTTTGGGGGAACTTGTTATAACAGATGCGCAGGTTCTTACCTCTCATATTACCATTCCCCCGCCACCAACCTAGCACTAAACTTCATAAGCAAATTCTATTTTTTCTACCTTACAGAACAACTCCCTAAGAACGACGCCAAAATGTTGGGCAAAATATTGTCTTGAATACTTTACCTAATATTTAGTTATCGACTGGGGTTTGTAAGCTTGGATTCGCTACAAAATATATGCGAAGGCAGAAGGATTCCTAAGATGTCGTGGCAATATTGTAACAAACACAGATCAAAAGATATTTTAAAATAACAAACAAAGTTAGACTCCTAAGAGTTCAATAGTTAAGAAGACTAAGCTAGGACAGAGGACTAGACTAGTGTAGTATCAAGTTATACTAATCTAAGTTATACATACTTTTAGACGAATGAAAATAAAAACAAGATAACCTTATAATAATAAACTATCCCTTGAGATCTATTCTACTACTTTAAACAAATTTTAAAGCTAACTATACAAAGGAGGATTTAAAAAATTACATCAACTAGGATATATAACTAAGGATATACATGGAAACTCAGACTAATTCCACTCTCCTGGGTTGTTTTAGGGATAAGCATTTACCGTGACTGGTATATGGGTAGGAGGAGAGTCAAAATGTCTTTCAAATGAGGTATAGAAACTAAATGGAATTAAGTCTAACTTTACCTCTATGAAAATATGTAAATTAAGAAATGTCCAACTGCAAGTAATGGTAAACATGGTTCTTTATGTCATGGACACTTAACAAAACACAAAACAAAAATTCAAACGACAGGACCTAACTTATAAACAAATAGAAGACCTAGTAAAGATGATCTTAATTCCTATTTAGTAACCATCTAACTAAAAATAACAACTTCTATCAACATATATACCAAATTATTAATATAACTAACCCTGAATCAGATATAGAGAAATGAAATCGATTCACTAGTACAAAATGAGGAATTAGTGACTACGTGACTAAAAATTCTAGTCACCACAGGTTTTTCAAGTGATTTACTACTAAATATGAGTAATTTTGATTGACCCAACTATAAACGACTAAAATTAATGACTAATTTAGTCACCAGTTAACAAATATGACTAGATAGTAAGTGAGAGAGTTAGAAGTGACTAACATAAACGACTAATTTAGTAACAACATAAAAAATGACTAGCTAGAATAATATTAATTAGTCATTTATGTTAGTAATTTTTAATTGTTCAAGTTGTATTTCATGTGTTGTCATGCCATGGTCAAGTTGAATTGATAGCTTAAATGTTTTTGAATTATGAATATTCATGTCTCCATTTTGGTATAAATAAGTTTAGCTAATCTCATCAGTTGTGCTCATATTTTGTTTTCCAAATTCTGACTCTATTTGACCCTCTCGCCAATCAATTAAAATTTCGGCAGGTTAAAGTCTTTTGATCTTGACAGTGTAATCTATAAGCTTTGTGTCCACCAATAAATTGTCATTGACACCTACCCATCAGTGTTCTCGTCATGCCTATTCTCAAAAAGTTAAAAAGTTCCCCCCTTGGTGCCCCTAGTTACAAAAATGACGGTATCTTTTATTTTAATAAAAAAAAATCCTCCCTCCCATTTTAATGATCTCTTGCCATTTTTAAATTTAAACTAATAGTAATAATAATAATTTGTTTTCATCTAATTCAATAGGTTTTTAACATATAATAATTAATATAACATGTTTTTCATATATGAATATATTATACTTAAACATTATATAATATATTAATATTAAAAAATTAAATTTTTATTTATTTATTTTGATAGAAATATAAATTAATTAAAAATGTATGAAATTTTTTTGGATAGAATAAAAATTAAGAGGATTGGATTCTAATTAATATATTTATGAAGAAAATCTCAAGAGCATACCTGCCATTTTAAATTCCATGGTTGCAATAGCCTAATCTTCAATAGTTGGAGAAACAAATAAGACATTACCCCCTTTCATGGTTAAAATTGATTACATTTAGTGGTTAGAATGAACGGATGGTTATAATGAACATAGGGGAGAAAAGAAAGCACCGATGGTTATAATGAATGGAGGGGAGAAAAAAACTACAGCAACTGATTCTGGAGCTTGCCATCGTGAACACATGGAGAAAGTTCTCCCCCTCCTATTCAAGGTGCTTCACATTACGATTCCTGAGCACATGGAGAAGCTCTTCTAGACCTATCCAAGGTGCTTCACATTCTCTATCTTTTATTTATTTTAAGACTTGAATTAAATATTTTTGTGAGTTGCTTTATGCCTTCGTAACCCTATATAAATTATTTTCATGGTGAAATTTTGGTTCTTAGATCGATTGCTTTTAACCATTGTGAAGTTTCTTTAGTTTTAGCTATCTTCTCTGTATCATGACTAATCTTTTAAGGAATATTAGGGTTAGGAAATTGATTGTCTTGGTCGTTTTTTCTGTCATTAGACTTCCTGTTGGTCTCAGCCTACAAATTCTAGTTGTAAGGTAGCAATATCTCCTGCCTTTGTCCCACAAGATTGGTGTGACATAATTGTATACAATTCAGATACTAAGAATTTCTACACATGAGATTTAATTACCTTTGATGGTAGCATACGTTTGAGGGAAGCAAAGGCATTGTCTCATCTCCTGATTTATGTCTGTATGCCTTGGAAAAAGATTACCTGTCATATAGGTTGAAGCGATGATACAACACGTCATATAGGTTGAAGCAATGATAATGGAACAAGCTGCATCGACACGTTTTATGCACTAAATATAGCTCTTCATGTCTTCATTAGGTAACCTAAATCGTGTCTTTTCTGAGTAACTGTATTTTTTTTTAATCATTTACCTTCATTTCCTGTGATTATTCCCCATTGAGTATTCCCCCATTGATAATCCCCTTCTTCACCGTGGCAACAACACGATGGATCGAGAACAAATAGGTAATTCAGAGAACCATCATGGTCACAGGCTATTCGTAAATCCCCTTTGGCACTCACTCTCACCTCCTTCCCTTCCTCCTTGCCTAATGGCCTACTCCCCTTACCATGTGGAATAGACAGTTCTTTTTTATTACAAGATTTATAGGTATATCTACAATTATATATTATAAAAGAGGAAAAAGGAAATGGATTTCTATCAATTATGTGGTTACAATGAGCCTCATGACAGTGTATAAATATAAATTGATTGGTCACGAGGTGAAAGGGTGTGATCTCTACATGAAGGTATCCACTTGTCTATGATTAACTATCAACAAACATATTACAGCACAATGCAGGTAATGGTACTGATACCACACACAATGGTATACAGTGGTACACAAGGGCACATAATGGTGTACATTAGAGTTTCAGAGTGTTTCTTCAACAACAAAATGAAGGTAATGGTACTGATACCACACACAATGATATATTGTGTTACACGAGGGCACATAATGGTGTACATTAGAGTTTCAGAGTATTTCCTCTAGGGAGACTTCCTAACAGAGTCCTTAACTTTGGATAAGTCTGGACTTGATATTTCATCAAACACTTTTGTAGAATGTCATTGACTATTCTAGACTTCCTGTAGGTGCCTTAAAACCATATCTGTTTTGTTGTATGCTTATTTTGGGATGTTAATGGTACATTCCAAAATTCAAATAGATTCCATTTTGATATGGAAAGAAAGCTTAAAACACATGCACCTGATTTCTTTCATTCACCATTCATATATCCATAAAATGGAGAAATTTAACAAGCTTTTGGAAAGACTGCTTATGATTCTCATATTTTAATAACACAATATTGAACACAAACATAGGAAATATTTGCATAGATACAAAGGGAAAATTACTGATGTTTATTTACACAGCTAATAGTGGTAAGTATAGCTGGAAAATACAATTTCAAACTGAAATAAAGAGGTTTGATATTTCTTTTTCCCTGGCCTATGTATTTCCTCTAGCTTGCTGCCCTTTTTGAATAGTGAAAAAACCCTTCAAATAGTCATGTTTTGAGCTAAGGAGTAATGTAGATGATTGATAAAAGAGATAAATGATGTCCATGTATGGTACGACATTCTCAAGCTATGAAATAGCTGTAAATACTAGCAGATTTTCACATCCAATGTGTGTGCTCTTCTCCAATGCCTCATCATTCCCCCTTTGCAACTAAAAGTAACTGGTAATGGAGGGATTTGAACTCCGAAAGTAGTAGATATAGAACTATTCCCTCTAAAATCAGCAGAAAATCCTCATAGCAGCCACAAAGTTTCCTTAGAAGGGAGTCGACTTCACAAATATTGGATGACACAAAGTTTGGTTTCTTTGCTTGACTTGTGTGTTTCCCTTCTAGGCTGTGAGTGCACCCCTTCCTCACTGTTTTGCGTCCTTCTAAGCCCACAATTTCATATATGAAGATAAAGGTGAGTGGGAAGTAGAAATATGGAACAGTGTGCCCTTCCTTTTTTGATGCAGTATCTAGCAAACTCGGGCTTTTCCATCAAAGGTTCCTTGGTATGCACACAACCCAGGAAAGTTGCCGTAGGGTCATTAGCTCATGTCATTAGTTGTGTAGAGTTACATGAGAACAATATGAGCCTCCAAACTTGATCCTTTTCTCTTATGTTGGTTCTTCTTTTAAAAACAAGACAAAGGACAAAAAATTGAAAATTCGTTGGAGTTCCTTTTGAGATGATGCTATAGAAATCATGGTATAAATATTTAGATTTCTTAGCTATGAAATCAGTCAACATTTAGATATTCTAGATTTGGAATTAATGTCATGAATGCTAGATATATATCCAGATGTACAAAATTGGTCCTTGCAGTTTTTAACCAGAAATATCAGTTGGGTCTTAATGAGGTTTTGGGCATTTTTAGAATACCATCTAGAGGTACAGTTGTTCTGCATTTCTTTTATAGAGGTATAACTATTCTGCATTTCTTGTATTTAATCTTTGATTTCTTTCTTGGACAAACCCATATTGATATTTCCATTGGTGTTTCATGGTTACCCTTGGGGATTTGAAAAATAGCAGTTTCAGCTTCTGCTAAACTCCCCGATGTATTTTATTGCCTAGTCTAATGATACACAAGGAGATTTACTACTGTTTTAGTGATATTATTCTGTTGTGATCATATTGTTACTTTGCCTGTTTGATATAATAAAGTTTGCTTCAGTCTCATCTTGCTTTCATTGCATCATGGTAAATTTCAACTCTACTCTAGCTTGAAATTCTGCCTACCATAAAGTGTTGTTGTTTCCCTTGTGTTGTTTTTAATTAAATGATACTCCATTGCTTCATAACTGCATTTCAACATTTTTCCAATTCAGTATACCAAGTCCAAATGATCTACAAAATTTGTTGTTTGATCATTTTTTATTGAATTTGGTTTTGAGTCTCTTAAACAGTTGTCCATTTGTTGGATTTTCTTTCATGTTTTCATCGGTTTCCTTTACGGTGGAGTTTTAGCATAATTGAGAAGTAGTTGGCAGAAGTGGAACTTGACAGTAGTTAAAAATAGGTGAAGGAAGGACAACTTAAGAAGCATTGGTTAGCAATGTGACATATGTACTGCTGGATTGGACTCATTCTAGATTTGTGTCTGGTTTGTTCTAAAAAGTTTCATCCTATATTAATCCACCTCATGATTGGTTTGGGTGTCTAAACCTGGTGCATTTCACACTTTCTTGACTCTTGGTTCCATTTATTTGCAGTCATCTTTTGGTATTTGAAAAGTAGTTTTTTATTTAATTGATTGAGGAAATATCCATCATGTATAAATTGCAAATATCCATTAAGTACTACTTGGGACCTGTATGCTCGTATGGTTGGAGATGAGTTCCTTGAGGATCCAAATATTCTGGGAGAGGACATGTACATATGCTGCCATTAGATTCCATGCACCTTTGTATACTTTTTTCCAAAGTAGAGTTACTTAATGGTCAGCCACTGCCACATTCAGAATGAATCAATTCGCCTGTCTCTTATGTTATCTAAACAAACGATAACACTTGGGCTCTGTAGTCATTTGACCTCTTACCACGTTAAAAAACCTTGTCCATTAGAATTCTAACTTTTCACTTGCTAATGGAAGTCTTTTATTTAAGAGAATTCTTGTTTCTTTTTCCTTAATGACAAAGATGAAATATTTGTTTTACATTATAGTTCCATTGAAAGGGCATTTACATTTTTTCTCAACTCAGTTGGAAATATGACACATTTGGGTTAGCGTATTTTTCAAAATGAAACATTTTATATACTAACTTCTCTTGGATCTTCCCTGTGGTTCACATTTTTTGAAAATAGATTACCTTTGTTTTATGTTTTTAGAGCATGAAATTGATGGTTTACTTGCATCTCCATAAAACAGTTACTTGAAAAATTAAAATCATTGTTTGCAATCCTTATGCAGGTTTCTCTGTTTAAGAGATTTCTTTTAATCTTGAGTAATTTGAGAGTAGAATCAAATCGAATGCATACTTTGGCTTGCATTTTCCGAACATCACTTTGTGTTGATACTTTTGCAAAGGAGAGTGTACGGAGAGGGAAAAAACCACATACTGGAACTGACATTGCTTCACTTTTTGAAGATCTACGGATTAAAGAGGATATAAATAGTGTAATGAGCAATAGTTTGTTTCGATAAGAGTTAGTGGCCTCTCTTGTAGAAATTTGTTTTCAGCTGTCCCTTCCTCTTCCTAGTCATAAACACTCTGCCACAAAAAGTAGGGTAATTGGAGCATTAGCCTATGGCACAGGTTATGGGTCAATGAACTAGAATGAATCGGCTTTAGAGGTGGTGGAAGTTTGTAGAACTTGTGTGAAATGGGAAAGTGAAGGAAGAACATATGCAATGGATTGTTATCTGAAGTTACTTGTGAGGTCGTGCCATATTTATGACACTAGTGGAGGTGTTAAAAAAGTCAAGGATGGAGATTCACATGATCAAATAATGAATGAAACAAGGTTGCATGGTCTTCAAAAGTATCTTATCAAGGACTTATCTCAGGTAACTGATTCCTTGACAAACTTTGTAGATGAAGAAAACATATTTCTTTCACATTCATTCCATTCAGTCCCTTGATTGTTATCTATTGTTGATGTACTTGCACAACAAATCACTAGAAATTTAGAAGGTTATGTGCATTTGCATTTGTTTGGAACTGAAAAGTTGTTGTCAATGTTTTTTTTGCACATTTCCTTACACAGAACTAATTGAAGGTCCCTATGATATTTGCATCAACTTGGTGTGCTACTTTTAGTTATTTTTAGCATATCATACTATGGTATTAGGCAAATCATGCTTTCAATTTCAGAAGGTATTGACATCAACTAATTTTGGTGGAATATATATTTGACCTACCAATGTAACAAGCAGAAAAAAATAGTACATGGGAAAACAAAAGCAAGTTTGAATAAAACTTAGATAATATAAATGTGTTAAGAGTCATTTGAAATACAGTTGATAGGATTTAGTTATTTAGCATGCATTTTCCATTCTAAATTGAATATAAACCAATGTCAACCACTAGAGAATATTTGGTGGTAAGGTGCAGGATTTTGTTGCAACCTGAATGGACTGTATAACCATTACCATCTCGATAGGATAGATTTTATAATTGCTTTTGTTTGAAATGATAAATATTTGTCACTAGTTTCACAAATTTTACAACAAATGCATTGGATTTTACGAAAAAAATGGGCTGCAAAAGATAGGCCACCACTGTCACAACCATACAATAGTGATTATATATGCAAAATGAAAATACAATCATAGTTACAAGACCTGCTGAGTCTTCTTAGTACTTGAGATGTCTATTCAGCTTGTCTAAAAAAGGTTGATTATACTTAGGAACTTGGAAGCAATACTTTGCCAGCCTTTGTCAAACTCATGACTTGGTAAAATTTTCAAGCCTTAATGAGTTCAAGAGACAAACATGGATGGTAGAAATTTAATACAAAATTCATGAATCCCATGCTGCCTTACCCTAATTTATCTGATGTGATCCACTTATCATCAAGGAAACTAGATGCAAAGAGAACAATGCTGCAAGAAAAATATATATAGGAGGAGGGAGGGAGATAAATGATCTGTCAATGAGGGACTTATAGCCCACTTGCTTCACCAACATGGATACTATGCAAAAAATTACTTCTAGTCACTGTTCTCAGTCTTGTATAGAGCCCTTTCTCCTTCTGATGGCTGCAAGGCCTCTGTTCTTTTTGTAGCTTACACACAACAACCAACTACAACGTGAATAGTAATCAATATTTTGAGTTAGTTTCTCTGTGGTTTTAACCAAGCGGAAGATAGGATGAGGCAACCAGTGGTCGGGGAATTAGACCAAAACTATGCAAGTTATCTGTCACTAAATACTTGGTTTATCCAAATTCCCGTTGCTTTTACAGACAACAACTCATTTTAATGAAAAGATTCATTGTTTCATCACGACGATACCATAATCATGAATGTTTTAAAAACTTGTGAAACTATGACTATTTTGAGATATCATGCTTGGATAGACTCTGTTTAATAGCTTGTGCTTGAACTAATTTTCCCTAAAGGTAAATAGCTCAACAAACCCAATCTCACCTCCCAGCTAATATTCCACCAACCATTCAATTAGACACACATAGTGGCACTTCATGAATATATACATGGAAGGAAAATATATAGAGCTTAAGATAACCAATTAGATAGTTGTTCACAAGCTACAAGGCTTTGATAGATTCTTAATTTCACAAAGCCAATAAAAGGAAACAAACTCTGTTTATAAGAGATATTTCATGCCCAACGATCTATCATCAACAGTTGTGCTGTAGTATGAAGTTGGATAACCAAGCATCCCTCTTCTAATTCACAACAATCAAATGTAAGGAATTTCTGTGAGCATTGTGTAGTCCATTCACCTTTTCATTCAAATAACAGTCTCATGCTAACTCATTATGGGCAGAGTGCAGCCCAACATGCTCACTCATTAAAACCCAGAATCTATACTTTTATAAATGTTATCCTTAATATTTGATTCCAAGAGAAATGTTGTGTGTTCTTTTGTTGTGGTGTTGACATTTAAATAGCACCATCAAACACTAGATGGATGCTGGAGATATATCCTAGAATCTATACTTTTATAAATGTTATCTTTAATATTTTACAAGCGCCTGACCTTGAGGCTTGCACTATACTTGGATGTTACAGTTTGCCCAACTATATCAGTTATGATTTAAGTAGTAAATACTTAAATCATAACTAATATTGAATAGAATAACTACCATAATAGAAAAGGAACATAGAACTTGAAAAAGCACAACAAAGTCCTCGCTGCATTCCACCCACAAAGTAAATATAAAATTAACCACAGAAAAAATTCATGAGTAGACACACAAACCTCCCTCTAAGTTGGGGTGGAATCAAAAGAACTCCTGAAGTATCAGGGGGGATCCTTGAAGGTGGCAAGTTCCCTCTTGGAAGTTTCCAGTGCGGTGAAAACGATGAAAATCCATTTGTCTCTAGCCTTTTCCTCGATGCACTTATAGCCATAGCTATAGCAAACCTAGAAGAATGGTCACGACCTGTTTAGATTGCTGGTGCATCTAGTGACTTAAGAAATTCTAAAGCATATAGAAGTTCTATCATTGGTTCTATACAGTTCTCTCCTGCTTCTGATTTTTGCATATGTAATGAACTTGTCTAGCTCCTACACATACCAACACCATTTGTCAGTTTCCAAATAGCAAGATAGTCATACCAAAAACTAGATGTCAGTGGCTCAGTATTCATTATATAGAGATGGAAGGCTTACATGTGGCATTTCTCTTTGTATTTTCTTAGTTAAAGTTCAAAAGACAACACTACCAAAATATGAGTTAAGAACTCAAAGGGAAAAGGAAAAAGCTCGCATCATTGTTGTGTCCCTAAACACAACATTGGAAAGGCTCACGTGACTATTTTGTACCTAACCATAACATACTTAGTAGGTATTAAACTCTATGTACAATAATTATTGTGTGTATATTCACAATTTTGTAATCATATTATATTTCCACATGCCACTTAATATAATAGGGATCTAGAAACTCTTATTCCTGATTTCTGCATTTTGTTAGGGTTTTCACCACTCTACTGGCATAAATAGGGTCCTCGCTTCTCATATGTATCTCTTATCATTTTATCAATATAAATCAACCAATTGTTGGTGCTAATTGGAGATGGCTTCCTCCACTAGTCATATTTGCAATGCAATTCAACCCTAGGTAAATCAACCAATTGCTGGTGCTTATTGGAGATACCTTCCTCCACTAGTCAGATTTGCAGTGCAATTCACCCCTGGGTGTGCAGGTGCCACCATTGATTCTTTGCTTATTTTATGTTACCATTGTTTCTTTGCTTATTTTATGTTACTATAGTTACTCCAAGCTATAAGGAACTTAAGTCCAGACATGTCCATGCTGAATACAATCAAACAAGGAATGGAATGGATACATATTTGATTTGGAAAATGATCATCAGGTCAACTAGCAGCAAAACTCCAGATGCCATTGACCTCAGCCAAGAATTACATTCCATTCAATAGTTAAAACACTTGGCAATAGTGAAAATTCCTAGGGGTGTGAGAAAATAAGTGAAAAGAAGAAAATTTTCGCAACCAATGATAAAAATGCCCAGACAAGAAGAAAAATCACCCACGTAATGATAAAACACCCAGGAAAGATGGAATGTCTGATGGAAATCATCATCAATACCTCTCAAGAACCTTGGAAATTAAGTTGAACCAAATGGTATATACACAGGGTAAACAACATTCCACCTCTTAATAGGAGGTAGATGCTCATCACTTCAGTAAAATTTTGAATAATCTTCAATACTTCTTAACTAAGTGAGCTATAAAAGTAGAAAGGATGCAAATTATACTCCTATTGACTTGTTGGAGTCTTTCCTATTAGAATATAGATGGAATTTGGAAGAAAATGAAGTGTTAAAGTCTCATCCTAACTGGTTTTATATCAGTTTTCCTTTTCCATTTCGGAGAGTTCAATGACCTCTCCACTATTTGTTTTTACCTCACTAAAATGAATCAAATTTTTTTTACATGTTCCTTAGCTAGATGTCATGTACTGTGGCCAATATTTTTTGTATGACTTTGTCAATGGAAAGCTATTCTTTTATCAATATAATTTTCTCTAGTTCAAAAAAATACCTGTTGGAACACCTCTTTAAGGAATTTTAAATTTTAACTGCGAGTAGATAGCATAAAACTCATTCGGTCTATATTAAAATTTCATCATATCTATTTGGCATACTATCTAATTATTATATATAAGAATCCAATGTCACACATAAGTCGATCCAAGCATTTATTTTTCTTTGTCATTTTAACAGAAAATTGAACTCAAAACAACTGTTCTTTTGGGTTTTTTAGGCTTTGGACAAAATTCAGCTTGGACAAGTTGTGTGCTCTAGTAAAGAGAAGCTTGATACATTACGTCAGTTTCTATGTGCTTTACTTTTATCATTTATGTATGGATGTGTACTTAGCCATTTTGTTAACAAGTGGTGTTCAATTCAGTGACAAAAAATGGAGAAAATTGGAGTGTCGGTCAATGCCAGCTTCTTTGTTTAGGACATGCCTTGTTGAAGCATAGCCACATCTTAGTAATGGATGAGGCCACAGCCTCAGATGATATTGCAACTAACACCATTATCCAACAAATAATACAATAAAAAACTCATGAATGTACAACGATCACTATAGCTCACATAATTCCCACAGTAATAAATAGTGATAAGGTGTTGGTACTTAGTGAAGGTATGTTTGTTTGTTATGTCTCTGGAATCTTCTTTTAAATTTTTTCTAATTCATGGGTTGTTTTTGCTGGTCTCAGTAAGGATAGATATAAAACCTTGTGTTTTCAGGAAAAATTGTCGAGTAGAACTCTCCGACTAAGCTTCGAAGATGAATCTTCTTCTTTCTCAAATCTCGTATCAAAATTCCTATGCTTTTATTTTTTGATGTAGATTTTGTAGAGGTTGTGTTGGCAATCATTGATATATATTTTGCATTGTGATGACAATCATTATTGACATGTGGAACCAATTCAACACCCCCTTGCACACTTTATCCCATGCTTTGAATCCTAGATTTATGTGACGATGACCTCATTACTTGAAGCAATGGGAAGAGGAAGGCCCCACGTGGATGGGGTTGGCTGTTGTAGTGAAGAAAGCCTTCAAGAGATCACTTGGGGGAAAATTTTATAAAATTTGTTGGAGGAAATTGGAATGGACAAATTTTCAGCCATCAAACTTGGCTACTTTGTATACCTGTACACTAGTTTTGAGATGTAATATTTACTGTATTGTTGCCCCAGTTATCTCTTTTAGTTCATTTTGAAACATTCGACATAATATTCTTATTAATATATTTATATTAATTTAGAAAGTTTTCTTTATTGGGGTAAATTGTTTTAAAAAATATTTCACATTTAGCTTTTATGATTTTCGATTTTCTATGTCCTATTTTTCTAGTAGCAAAACTCAGAAGTTATATAATGTTACAAATCGTTCACAACAAAACTGGGGAATTTGTTTACCTTCACCAGTGGTAGAGGTTTCCTTGCTTGGATCAGCTTCTTTAAGTAAATTGAGCAAATCACTAGCTCTTGTAAGTGACTTTAGGATTTTAGTATATTGTACTTCTGTCCAATTATATTTAGCATTTGTTACTGATATCTATGCAGATAAATTTTTCTATGATTCCATATTATATTATTTAATAGCTTCTGATTCAGTCCTAAATAATCATTAGTATAGAATCTAATGTGTATTTTCTTTAGACAGCTTATGTTTTACTTCAATGATTGTCTTCTATATTCTTTATACATGGCTTCATTTTCATTTACTAATAATATATACCTATTCATATTTCCATGTGAAACAAGAACACAAGAGGTAATGCTGAGACTTTCCTTTCCAGTGGGGCTGCTGGAAGATCAATTGTATTGCCAGCTAGTGCATCTTGGTATGAAATCTGTTTCTTGTCATGGAATATTTGTTTAGTTTTTCAGCACCCCCTTGGATTGGTGCATAGTAACATTACACATTAATTTTAGTGAACATAAGATTCCATATGATTTAGGCGTTTGTTGTGGAATATTACATATATTACTTAATATTGAGACATTAATGGTTGTTGCAGGGGCTCCCAACTATTTAGGGCTCCTCTAATCCTAAAACAAGTTCATCTCATTCACTTTCAGTGTCTCCAACATCAAATTTCCCTGCCTTGGGGGTGGACGCTACGGCATCAGGGTTGAAATATGATCATGGAAAGCTATTGGTCAATAAGGGTGGGAAGTCATCAATGTTTATATCTAAAAAAAATATTGATTCCAAACCTAATGCATCAAGTGGAACAGATATAAAATTAAATTCACGTGTAAATACCACTAGGGAATCTTTGCATGGAAAGAATGCCAGTTTAGTTGATCCTACTATGAAATGTAGGATTCATGAAGGTTTTTAAAGTCTATTGAAGAATTCATCCTCTCACACACACAAGGGTTCATCTGAGCTGGGAAGTGGGCACATTGAAATAGCAATAAGTGAAAGAACAGATGCAGCTTCGGTGTCATTGGTATTGTCTGTGTTGGACTTTCTAAAGATAGCTTTCCAATCTCTGTCCCTCAAAGCAATAGTGAAGTGAATGTTGTTGCTCTAAATAAAAATAGTAGAGTGCTTTCAAGAAACCATGTTGAGAATTGTCTACAAAGGTATCCATTTGATGATAGGTATCAAAACAATTATGAAGAACACTTTGCAGAACCATATGGTGAAGTTTTCTCTAAAGCTATTTCTCCAGAAGTAGAGGTGCCTCCCTTTATGGAAAAAGTCCAATTTTCAATGGATTATTATAGTTATAAATATTGTTCTCTTCATCAAAATTATGTAAATACTTGCACCCTTAATGGTGACGGTGACAGCTTTGGAGTTACTGATCATAAAGCAGAGGAAAGATTAGTTTCAACTGCTAAAAAGACTAGTGCATGTTCTATCCAAAATTGTGAAAATGAGCCTATGTTAGAGGAAAGATCGGTTTTAGAAGTTGGAAATACTAGTACAATATCTATCCAAAATTTTGAAAATGAGTCTATGTTAGATGCAACCGATAGAAGTACAAGTATTGGTTTTCAAATTCCCAAGAAAGTAAAAATTGCTAGATATTCTAATGCCAGTTCCGGAAATCTAGAATTCTTGGAGAATTTGGTGTGTAATATTCTTCCATAAGTTTATATGAATGGCTCATATGTTGGATAAAATAGTATAATTTCAAACATATTGTCTTTGAATTTTGATCCAGATGATAGTGTATTAAATAGTCCTCACAATTTAGCAAATTTGCTCCTTGTTGAGACTACTAGATGAAATGGGTTGTCAACAGAAATATCAATTTCATGGAAGTCTTAGAATAGCAAGCAGTCAAGATTTTTATTTGCAAGGTTAGAAGGTTTATTACAAAGATTAAGCCATTATTCCACTCCTAATTTGACATTGTCTAGACAATTGCAGAGGGAGTGGGAAAATGGAAAAGATGTTTTGGAAAGCACAAATGGACATGAACTATTGAATGATAATGGACTATCTAATAATGCTTCTGTCCCAAAGGTGCAAGGATTTTAGATTACTTCAGAGGGAAGAACATTTTTGGTTCCTTCAGAGGTCAAGGGTGAGTTTTGTCTTCGTTTGTTGTTGGATATTAGTATTTTTTTTTTAATAATTGTGCTTTACCTCTTGCTAATAAGGCATTTATAGCTTTTGTTTCCTTTTATCCAGCCATTTTAAGCCTTTGTATTTTTCCAAGTTTTTTATCTATGGATATAGACTTTTTTTAATGGATCTAAATACAAGAGATAACCATTTTCAGATGAGCCTATCTTTTAAGATCTAACACTGCACAGGGGATGTCCCTAAGTTGCACCGGTACATTACCAATGTCATGTAGGATTGTTAGATATACCTTGGCCAACTTGGGGACTTCTTAGCATCACTTTCCAAAATTAGTTGCTAAGAGAAAAGAAATATAAGGCCTTAGCGCTACACTCACTCACCAACACATTACCCCTTACTAAGAGACTATTCAATCTCTAATTCAACCAAGATTTAGATTTTTTTCTTTAAATTATCTAGGTCAGACCCTCTCTTACTCTTACCGTCTGCTCTGCCCTACCTTTATCCTCCCGCAGAAACATACCCTATGTTATAATGCTGTACTAATGTTAGGTTTTGAACAATTCTTCATGAACCTTGAACTTTGTACTTGTAAATATAACTCCACACCAAAATACGAGACCGAGGTCTTAGTGAGGCTCTTATATTCCATTGAAGAAGCAATGCATCCCACGTGGGGAGTTAGAGTGGAAGGAGTAAACCTACCATAGGGCCTTAAGGGAATTGGAACTTAAAACTAATTCATAATCAGATAATCAAGGAAGGGCACTTTCACATTCTACTCAAGCAAGATGGAGACATGCTTTATTACCCTTACGAAGAAATAGTTTCTTGTAGGCAGTTCAAATGGGGAATATGAACCTCATCATGATTTTCTCTATCCTTTGATTCATCATAAATGTACATTTCATGGTCAAGTAAATTCCTTCATTTTGAAAGTCATAAATCTTGATAAGAATATGCCTTTATGAAAATGTGCATTATAAGAACACTGTAGAATACCAGTATCTCCAACCTTTTTGATAGGTTTAGTCAATATCAAAAGCCTACTAGAATCTAAATTTTAGTGTAGTCTTATTTTAGGTGACCATACATTCTAAGGAAACTTTAGTTCTTATCAATGGTTATTTCTCTCTGCAAACTGTTGTCCAATCATCATGGAATCTATTTAAGATCTTGTACATCTCAACATAGAGACGATATATATTTTGTTATACCTAATAGTTTGCAAGTTTTTCAAGTTTAATTTATGCTTAACCAGTGGTCCTGCCTTTCAAATAATTGGTATCATCACCTAAAAGCCAAATATACAACCCTTTAAAGGTTTCTCTAAAGACACAATGTTGTAGGAGTAGGGTATTTCTCTTCATATTTGCAACATGGCTCTTTAATTCTTGAATCCACTATTAGGTGCCCTTATATCGAAGGAATAATGATTCACAAAGCATAACTCCTCCATACAAAATGGTACCTTTGAAACAATAAATGATTCAATGCTAAATACTTGTAATACTTGCAATTCTTTGAATTCTAGGTCTAGAGATCATTTTTGCAAGACATTACAGTGCATAGGGAGTCAAGTCTCTAATTTTGCAAATGATAATCGTCGAGTCTCCATTACCAATAAGTTTCTGAATCTTTCCGGCTCTTAGAATGTTTATCACTTGATTTAAAGCTAAAATAGGCTTCACAATAAAATAGGCTTCACAATAAGAGAAGAAACCTTTTGCGGTTTGATCACAACCATAGACCTTCTTATTATGGAACCTTCTCAAAGAAAAGGTGAATATACTTTGCATAATTTTAAGTTTATTAATTATCAAAGCGACAGGTTGTGTTTTAGTTTTGATAGCCCATGATGAGGAACATATGAAACACCTTGAAGCTCATGGATTCTTAATATTGCAGTAGACAAGAGGGAAAGTTTTGTTTCTTACTCTTTGTTTTTGATGCAGTGATGGCATTGGGCTTCGAAATCCTTTCAAGAAGGACTCTTCTTTGGAATATGAGAATGATAGTGATGAAGAATGGTAAGAGGTACTCATCACTAAATCTCTTTGGTAAGAGAATTTGTAGTATTTTTATTAGCTTTAGTTACAGGGAAAATTGTACATAGCTCTTAGGAATTAGTTTATCATAAATACTAGTTACTAGTAAGTTGTAATAGTAATAATTATGTAGTTTGTAGATTGATATATATCTTAAATTTGTTTGAATATCATCATTGTCAAGCAATAACAACTTCTTAAAGGGTTCTAGGTCAATGGTAGAGTCCATGCCTAATTATAAGTAGGAGGTTGGTGGTTCGATTCCTTCGTGTCCTATCATAAATTTGTGGCTACAAAAACGACTAAATTCACATATATACAACTATTAGTAGCTAATTTCCTATATCTTAGTCATATTTAGCTTAGTCATTAATATGTTAACATCTAGTAGTTTATTTAGATGTATATTTGGTCATTAATGGTTGCAATCAGTGACTAAATCAGTGACTAAACTAGTGACTAAATCAATGACTAACTCAGTGACTAAATCAATGACTAAATCCATGACTAAATCAATGACTAAATCATTAACTATCGATGACTAAAATAATGACTAAATAAATGAATAAATCATTGACTATAAATGACTAAATCATTGTCTATCAATGACTAAATCAATGACTACTAAGTCAAGCTATTAATGACCAGTGAAATACGACTAGCTATAAGATAGTGAAAATTTGCTACTATTAGTCACTGACTCAAAAATAGTTGTTTATAGCCTAAGTTTAGTCATTAATTTCTCATTTTGTACTAGTGATTCAAGCTACTATTACAAAACATGATCATATGGTAAAAATAAATAAAGACTTAATAGGTACTCTAGATAATTGATCATAGACTTTTAAAAGGAAATATAATCATTGTCTAACTATTCTATTCAAAACATACTCAAGGAACTGAAGAAAACAAACTTAAACTATGTAAAATATGCTAAGTACTAGATGAAAGATTGAACAACAGGTTGAAATGGGAGTCTGTGTAACAAAACAAATAGACTATCTGTATGACAGTCTATATACAAAAACACTTAAAACTTTGAAAAAATGATTAATCTAGATGAGCTCGGGCCAGCTGGCTCATGCATGTAATAACTAGAATGTAAATATAGCAATTTAAACCTACTTAACAACTACATTTACTCTACAAGATAATTCAAATACAATTCATAATTTTAAAACATCATTACCTATTGCAATTTGAAAGGAAATTAGAAATTAAATAAACTCAGAACATAATAAGAATTAACAGAATTGAAAACTAACTATGATTAAATTCTACAATATTGAAGGAGTTTATTCTATTAACATTAAATCAAATAACAAACAAGAAATGCATAAAAAAGAATTACAATTTAGTCTATATGCAATTGGTTGCTAACTTTAAATGAAAGACTATATAAACAATATCATAATATTGAAATGAAATCCAAGCTACAAGAAATAATAGAAACGATTACAAGATAAGCATCATAATACTGAAATGAAATCGAAGCTACATGAAATAATATAAATGGTTGCAAGAATGAAATTACATAAACAATCAATGAACAAAGCTATACTAATTACAAAAAAAAGGAAATGGCAAAGACTATATGAAAATATAAAACTTTGATTGGAGAGGGGCCCTCCCAGCAAACTGAGTCACAACCTACTAAATATTAATGAAAGACGATCGTAGACAGTGTAACAGAACTTCCATTAAAAATAATAAATGAGTATTACAAAGTTTGAATTACACAAAAACTTGCTGAGCTAAAAACTACTTCCACTTTTCGCATACAAGCATTCTTATATAGAGTTTTAAGAAAGTAAGTGAGTCGAACCTTTAGTGGTTGACTACTCTTTGAAATGAGTCAACCATCATTACAATCCATTGGTCCAATGCCAACACATAGTCATCTTTCCTCCCTTATCGTGAGTTGGTTTCCATTGGGAATGAGGTGGCATGCAGGATTCCCTTCTTTAGCATGAACTAGTGTCGTGATGTCAATCAGAGAGGTCTGCTGGCAACCTTCAAGAACAAGGCTCATGCTAACACTTCGACATGTGGACAACAAATGGTTTACAGGTCACTCCATACTTAAATGATGGAGAATCAATTAGTTCCAATGCAAGGTTGTTTTGGTGAGAATGACGAGCTGTATATGATATGCGCATATCTAGATGAATGTGTGTCTGTGTGTCAAGCCTGCCCAAACAGCATGCTTTTCAATTAACGAATGCATTTGTTAGCAATTATATCAATTAACATCGAATTTACTCATTAAAATAGTAAAATAATCAAGAATAATTCAATCTTAAATAAATCCAAAATAATATCATACCTAAAGCTAAATGGCAATCTGTATGATGCAAAAGACGCCAAAAGATAACAAAATATGCGTTAATACATAAGATTTTTAGCTAAAAAATGGTAACAAAATGAGGCTCAACATGGCATTGCACAAGTTATGTGAGTATGAATGTTTGATCATAGATATTGGTCAATGATGGAAGTTTAGAGTTGTAAAAGTATGAATGTTTGATAGTACATATTTCTTAATGATGAAACATTTTAAAAGTTATAAAAGTAGATGAATTATTTTATAGTAGATATTGGACAATGATGGCATTGCAAAGTTGTAACTTGTTGTTAAAGTTTGATACTATATATTGTTCAATGCTTACATTGCATCAACGATATATTAGTGATTGGGAAATGATAGCTTAATGGCTACAAACTACGATTTCTAGGGTTTAGAATACAAACTAGGGTTTCTGTGGTTCTCTCTAAACCCATCTCATTTCACTCCCTTCTAGCCATAGGTTCTTATCAAACCATCACATTGCAATCCCTTTCCATTTACAACCATAACAACCATAATGATTATGGTAAATTATCCTCATAGCATGGGAAATGAAACAATAATTTGGTAGCATGCCGCCTCTGCTCATGAGTCCATTAATGAATATTACATCAATAATTCCCAAGGATATGAAAACCTGTACTTTTTACATGTACATATGCCAAATATTGATTGGAAATATTCTAAGGAATCATGGGATAAATGGGTAGGACTTTCCATCAGGACAATGACAAGGCCAAATTACCCATGCATTCCCTTTTTAGTCCACATAAGTTGAATTCTATCACAAGGTCATTTCAATCATCCCACATAACTTGACTCCCACCACATAAAATGTATCATACAAATAATATATGGTTTATTACTTGTTATGTTCCATGGGTCAAAATGAAGGTACCATTGTCACACTATCAAATACCATAATAAGGATCCCATTAATGAAGATTGATTAACATTAGAAAAGTACATATGATTGTAGATTCATGTATTAATAGATCTTTTTCTTTTTACTACGTCGGTGTACAACTTCAGTACTTCTCTAGATTATGCCTCCAATATTATTTCTTCTAGTGTCATTTGTAGTTAAAATAGTGACATAAAGGATTTTTCTTCCTTAGTGTGGCTGATCTTTGTCCTTCCTTCAATGATCTAGAGTTAATGTTTTATTTCATGGTATTTGTAAATGGGTTCTTTGATGCACCATCCCTAATAAATCTATTATTTATTTGAATTATATGAGTGGTACCCATGATCTAGGTAGTGACATGTGGTCATCTCATAAATGGTATTGATAGAAACAATTTCAGGTCCTAAACTTTTGATAACATTTTTCAAGGAATTCCCATGTACTTTTCACAATATTATCCTTAGATGAGAGCATCCAAACGTTATCCAAGCCCAACTATAAATTAAATTTCCAACTATAAATTCACATTCCAATGAGTCAAATTCATTAAATTAATCTTACCATGAAAAATAATAAAACATAGACATAGTCATATACATAAGAGAAAAACAATCATTTTTTTGAAAAAAATGGAATATTGTTTCCAATGTATAAATAATGGCAACTCGTACCCTATCAAAAATATGGTAACTCTTGCCATAGATACAAAAAATGGAAACTCGCACCCAAAAATCCCACACCATGGATGATATACATAGGGTGATCACTTAGTCACCTCGACCAATCTCAACACTGCTAGGAACATCTCCAAAATCGATCTTCCTCTTCTTAGAGGTAGAGGAAGCTTGATCCTTTTTACATCTTGGAGTGTTGTGCTTCTCTGGGATATGAAATGGAAACAATAAGATATCATTATTTTCTTGCTATTGTATCAATTAACACAATTATAAAATAAAATTAGAATTCAAGTTATAAATAACTCACCCCGGATGAGACTATAATCTATGAGGCAGTTTCCCTTCTCCTTGTTGCAAGCCTCTTAGTAATGCCACCCTACAACATTTACAACAATCAATTAATTGAAAAAATTATACTAGGACCAATCTAGTCAAATAGTTGATAGAGAAGTTGGTTTGACAACTTTGTCCAATGAATTCATGGGGGTACGCTTAGATTTAGTTGTGGAAACTATAGATCCAACCACTATAGATGTAGCTACAATGGCTAGTATAATGGTTTCCAAAATGGTGGGTGCAATTGTGGAAGGAAAAATATAAGAAGGCACTGTGGAAGGGCGTTACCGATAGGGTTATGGGAATTTACAATGATATAACCCTATCAGTTGTACCATAGAGGGAATTAGTCTATAAGGGGAAATGGTGATATTGGGGGAGGGAAGGACAAGAATGGGAAGATGGGGAAGGATGTATGGGAGTGAATTCATGGATGGTGGGGGTATTATGGATTGAATGGAAGTTGTTGACTAAGGGGGGAAGATTGACGAAAACGAAGGGTAGTCATGGACATAGGGGGGAGGGTGGATGGAAATGAAGGTGTTGACTGAGTGGGGGGGATGGATCAAAAGGGGTGATGGATGGATGGGGGAGGGCTGACAGAAGGGGATTCGAGGGACACATTAGTGGCTTCTCCTAGCATATAATAGTTAATGGTTCAAGCTCCAATTATTCCTGGGTTGATAATGACCTCTTTCATACTAGCCCACACCTTATTATTAGATGATGCATACGAGAATATGAAATGACATATATACTCCATGCATGCCATGATGGACCATGTGGAGGAATTTTTTTCTGATAAGCAGATGGCATATAAAGTGTTGCAATCTGGTTATTACTAGCCGATCATTTTCAAGGATACTGACAAATATGTCAAAGGATGTGATAGTTTCCAAAGAATGGGTAGACATACATCATCTGATCATATGCCCTTACAGCCTCAAGTCATGATAGAGCCTTTTGAGAAATGGCCTCTGGATTTTGTAGGGCCTATCTCTCCCATGTCTCGTAAAAAGAAGTGTATCCTAGTTTGCACAGACTATGATACTAAGTAGGTAGAAGCTAAAGCTTTGTTTAGGGCCATAGAGAAATCGGTAGTAGAATTCATATATGAAGAAATTTTCACTCAATTTAGTGTACCTAGAGAAATTGTCACAGATCAAAGATCTCAATTCACTTCTAAGTTAATGAAAGAACTCACCATGAGGTATGGAATTCGACACTACAAATCCTCAGCTTATCATCCCTAGGCTAATGACCAGGTAGAATCAACCAATAAAGTATTAGAAGCCATATTAACCAAAACCATTTACTTACATCACAAGGATTGGGCAGATAGACTCACGGAGGCTTTGTGGGCCTATATGATAACATGGAGAAACACTGCCAAACATACCCCCTATGAGTTGGTGTATGGAAAACAAGTCCTTTTACCTATCTAATTTCAAGTTAAAACATTTTGAGTGGCAACACAGTTAGTCATGAATTTGGATGAAGCATAGAAACAATGAGTGTTACAGATTAATGAGTTAGATGAAATTAAACAGGATGCACTCCAACGAACAATGTTAATACATAACCAACGGAAGAAATGGCATGATAAATTTATAAAGAAAAAACAATTTAACACGAGAGATTGGGAATTGCTATTTGATTCAAGATACAAAAGTTTTAAAGGAAAATTAACTACTCGTTGGATGGGTCCATATGAAGTAGTTACATCTTTTGATAATGGATCAGTAGAAATTAAGACAATTGATGATTCAAATATTTGCTTTGTAGTAAATGGACACAGACTTAGACTTTACCATCAACCCATATCTAAATAGGATTTCATACAAAATGTCTTGCAGCAAAAGGAGATGGAATTGGTTGAAGAGGAAATCATTCCTCCTCCTCCTGATCCTTAAAGTTATTTTGATTTGTCATTACTTGTATATATGCAAATATGTTTGTGTTCGCCTGTCATTTCTAACAAATTAACTCTATTTTCATCCTTATGATCATTTGTTGCAGGTTTGTCAAATTAAAGTGGAAAGACTCTTTTTCCTTTTTCTTATGAATTTTGTAGATGTTTTGTTAAGAATAAATACGAATCATCTAACAAGTGGAGTTGCAGTTTGATTACAAATATTTTATCTCTATCAGTAGCTTATGAAGTATTATTTGAAAAGACGCAGTGCTTTAAAAGATTCATGATGTATCTTTCTTTTTAGTTACTATCAAAATTGAAGTTTATATAGTACAATTGGAGAATCCCTTGTATATCATCCTTAACCACTGATTCTATGATTTGTTATGCTTATATATATGGTACTTTGATTCATACATGTACATTTTTTATTTAATAAGAGCAGTTTCTTGAAAGACCTACTCTAATTATCATATTCTTCAAATTCTTATACCTATGAACTACTAGTTCATCCTATACTTATTATCAAAACTTGCCTCTTAAGCATTTTTGTGGTAACTCGAAAGTAAATGAAATTTCTGCTTGTGGGGAATATTACTTATCATTTCATGAAGAAGATAGACTGAAAGGTCAAAGAACAGCTTTAAGTTATTCTCTTTTGACATGATCCATAATTAAGGCCATTATAAAAAATACTTATAAGCTTTGTTCTAAATTTGGATTGTGTGTTTAGTAGGCTTGGCATGCTTTAGTACCAACTGAATTCCATATACTTAAAATCATTATACGAAGAAAACCCACCGGGGTAATGAATAGGCCTACTGGAAGCGGGTCAATGCTAAGTAATATATGAAAACAAGGATGTTTAGTAAATGAAAGTAAACTCGTCGGGGTATTGAACAGGTTCACTGGTAGCGAGGCTATGATTTCCTGGTACCAAGATAAACTCATCGGGGTACTGAACAGGCCTACTAGTGGTGGGGCAATATCGGGTAAAAGAGATCTGGTTAATCCACTTCTATGCACACGGTTCGTTAAAAACAATGATATTAGAATATATAAATATATGTGTAGGCCACTTGTTTATGATGTCATTATAGAATGGCTCTAAGTTGGACTTGGATCCAGCCATCTAATTCAATCAATACCTAGGATATTATTATCCTAGAAATGGGACACATAGATGTAAAATCTCACAAACTTTAGAGTAAACTCAAAATATTGTTAACATGACAAGACATCCTTACAATGAGGTATGGATGACTAGTTTTTCGATATGGAATTTTCCAATTATACTATTATAATTCACTTGATCTTTCTAAGCACTGTTATTTCTGATAAATGTACATATCTGAATCATTTCCATTTTACTAGTTTCGTGAAAAAATGATCACGACATGATAAAAATATGTATTAAATTAATTTGAAACTACTTAGTTTTTCTTGTATGACTTGAAGACAGGTCATATATTTGGTTTGGGGGAGGAAGAGTATGCTGTGAATATTATACTATTGTTTATTTTTCTGGCTATTTATATAAAAGTTTATTTATCTCTCACAAATGAGAAATGTTTTCAAGCTAATTAGCAGCAATCTAATCCAAAATAAAGTGTGTTTTTATAGAAAAAATTATATATGAATGATCATATGCAGGACCATATGAAGGGTCAAATGCTGGTTAGAATGAAACTCCAAATGATGATCTGCATAAAAATTGTGGTAGTATAAGAACTAATGATTAAAAATCATGTCGAGGTGATAGCTTAATTTTTTTGGGCAAAAAGTTAAAATTGGCTAAGTCATACCATGATTATTAAGTCACCTTTACAAGGCCATTATGAATAATCTCAACCTATGATGATTTTACGTTTGTGATCTTGTTCTACCTCCATATGGATTCGATACGACATTATGACTTTTTCAGTCATCATGACTCTTCCATTACCCCTATGCTCTTACCCACTTGCATGCGTAAACCATCAAATATTCCATCTTCTTGTTAAAATCAAGATTATTATGGTGATGAATGTGATTTTGCATTCGTATTAAGTCATACGTTCAACCTATCCAAAGTTTTACTTTAGACATGGTTGAACTTATTGCAACCTTATGAACTCATTAAAATGGACATTCTTGACGGCACAAATCTCAAGATCTTCTACAATGGCATGATCTCCCATGCATTTCAAGCCTTTTGTGGGATTGCTTGGATGATTTAATGAGGCATGTTTTAAATCAGTGCCATGCGAGCTTCTATTCTAATATCGCTATCACTTACATTTATCCCTGTAGAGTTGTGTTAGCCATATTCTTCCTATTACGCCCTGCAAAATCTATATCCTAGTCTTTTCTTGAACCATGAAAAATAATTTTGATCCTGAGAGATACCAAGACTTATTTCAAATGCCAGAGTTTCGGGAGTGCTGAGAGGTCTTTTCCCACGCTAGCTCGAACCCGTTCTTTCACCTATTGCAAGGGTATAATGAGGAAATATTCCTACTTTTCATGATGATTTTCGATGGAAAGAAGGTGAGGGTTAGTAATCTAGTATTCCCATTGTGGAAATTGAACCCAAGTGTTAGAACAATTACACTCACAAAAATTTCCAATTACACATGCAAATTACACACAAAGGAGACTGAATATGGAGCAGAACACTAATCTGTATTGTATAAGTGTACAATAGCCAACCCTGTAAAGTCATAGGCTGCCACACTAAATAATTACATGATAGATTCGAATGCATAAGGATGCCATTCGAATTTGGTCAAAAGAAGGCTTACTAAATCTAAGCAAATCCCCCATAGGTGCATAAAGCAGTTTCCAAATCTATCTAGGAGCTCACAAATTGGAAAAATCAATTAGGCAATATAATAGATGATGGAAGGACAAATCATACATGTTTTTCTTAGGATAAAAGGGTGGAGGATGATGAGGAACAAAAACAAGTTAACTTCACCTAGTCAAACTTTCCCAATTGCCTTAAAACTTAGAAAAAGCAGGCAATAAAGCAGAAAAAGCAGGCATGTGCTAGGAAGGCCAAGAATAAAACAGATTTGATTCCAAGTCGTTTCCCAAGAGCTCCATGACTCAAATTTAGCAAGTTTGACCACTTTGGATGTGTGGAGGACAACTTGAATAAGGTGGAATATGGAAAGTAGGCAATTAAGAAAAAAATTGGATTAATTAATGTCTAAGGTGGCTAAATATGGGTTGATTATTCTAACACCCCCCCTTAAGCTTGACTTATGAGTAAAATATCAAAAAATGATAGGGCCTAGCAAAAAGGCTTAGTCACCCTTTACATACTACATGTCCATTTAACCAAGGAAAGAGGCAAAAACCCAATGGGAAGAATCCTCCCTTAAACATGGACAGTAAAACAAAATTTGAAAATATTGTCATCACTCATGCTTCAAAGCATGATCAACAATCATTAGCAGTGATTTGAGATTGCTGAATTTCTTCTCACAAAAAACTTGGTGAAGATATCTACTACTTGTTCTGAAGATGAACAGAAGAGTAGGTGAATGGTGCCATCATGCACAAGCTGTCTGATGTAGTGCATATGGATCTCAATGTGTTTGGTTTTCTGTCTCTAAACTGGATCATTGCAGATTCGAATGGTACTCTAATTATCACAATAGATAGTAGTTGAGTATTCTGATTTGAAGCCACACTCACCAAGTAACCCCTGCAACCATAAACATTGATTGCTGCATTTACAACTCCTCTGTACTCTGCTTCTGTAGATGAGAGTGCAATGTCACTCTGTTTCTTGCTTGACCAGCTGTTGGTCCTTCAATAAGCATGAACACATATCTTGATGTTGACTTTTTATCTATCTTGTCACCTGGTCAATCACTCTCAGTAAACCCAATCAAATCAAGATCAGATTTAGCTTTGTAGAAGATCCCATGAGTCCTTGTTCCCTGAACAAAGTTAAGGATCCTTTTGGATGCTCTCCAATGGATCTCATGAGGCTGATCCATGTATATTGAAGCCACACTTACTGCATAATAAATATCAGGTTGAGTATGTGTAAGATACAACAAACATCCAATCAATTGCCTATATAGTGTATTGTTTACCATAGGTGAAGAATAATCTTCTTCAAGCTTAACTCCTGAAAGGAAGGGAGTCTTGCTTGGCTTGCAATCCTTCATGTTGAATTTGTTTAGCAAATCCAAGGCATACTTGGACTGATGTACTTTGATTCCTTGTTTGGTTTGAGCAATCTCGAGCCCCAATAATTGGCTTAATAAGCCCAAATCAGTCATTGAGAATGCATGGTTCATTGCATCCTTCAAGGAGGCAATTTCATCCTTTGAGCTTCCTATAATGAGAAGGCCATCAACATACAAAAAAAAATCATTAATGAACCATGAATCAGCTTCAAATAGACATTTGGATCTGACTTCCATTGAACAAAATTCAGTGATAGCAGATCAATCTTGGCATACCAAGCCCTGGGGGCTTGCTTAAGCCCATACAATGACTTCTTTAGCCTGCACAGAAGAGATGGATTAGTATAAAATCCTTGAGGCTTCTACATTTAAATCTCTTTAGTGAGATCTCCATTCAGGAAAGCACACTTCACATCCATGTGGTGTACCTCCCACTGCTTTGAAGCTGCAATGGCTAAGGCTAGCCTAATGGAGTCCATCTTTGCCACTGGTGCAAAGGTCTCATTGTAGTCTATGCCATGTACCTATGAGTATCCCTTGGATACCAATATAGCCTTGTATTTCAAAGGTGAACCATCAGCAGAAAATTTGGTTTTGTAAACCCACTTACATTGAACTAGCTTCCTCCTTGGGGGAAGATCAACCAACACCCAAGTGTTGTTCTTCTGGAGTGAGATGAACTCTTATTTCATGGTTGTTTGCCATATTGGATCATTTTCTGCATCTTCATATGTCTATGGGTATGATTCAACCATCATATATCATTTCTTTGCAAACATACGATCTTTCATGCACAGAGCACTCTCAAACTGAGATCTAGTCCTCCTAGGATCATTAGGATTTCCAGCTAGTTCTCTAGCTGCATGAATGGTATCTGATTCCCATTTTGGTCTTGTAGGACTATTAGGATATGCAATTAAATCATCATTATCATACATATCAGAATCAGCAACTTCAACTATCTCTCACTTACATTTAATGGTTCTGGTAGTGAAGAGGATTCTCCAACTTCGACTGCTACTAAAGGCTCTTCTTGGAACTGAGCACTCCTTTCAATTAAGGATTTATTTGTGATCAAATTTATCAGCTTGTACCATTTTGAGTCTTCATAGTACCCAAAAAATAGACACTCTTGAATTTAGGGCTACAAATCCTTCCTCTTTTCTTTTGGAATTATAGCCCAAGCCCTTGAGCCAAAAATCCTAAAATGGGTCACATCTGGCTTGTGCCCATTCCATGCTTCAAAAGGAGTCATACCATCAATATGATTATGAGGCACCCTATTCTGGATATAGGCTGCACATTTTATAGCTTCAGCCCAAAACTTTGGTGGCAAAGTATTAGCCTCCATTATGCAGGTTGCCATCTCTTTCAGTGATCTGTTCTTCCTCTCAGCAACACCATTTTGTTGTGGCGTGTAAGGGATAGAATGCTGCATCTGAATACCTATATCTACACAATATTGAATGATATCATACTTGACATACTCACCACCATTGTCAGATCTGAGGACCTTGAGTTTCCTCCCAGACTGGTTTTCAACCAAAGCCTTAAAGACCTTGAAGAGGCCATAAACTTCAGACTTGTGTTTCAGGAAGTAAACCTAGAAATACCTGGAAAATTCATCTATGAATGTCAATTCATATTTGTCCTGATGCATTGACATATGAGGAAATGGTCCAACAACATCACTATGGATCAACTCAAGAGGTGTAGAGGTTCTCTCATGACTAGCTTTCTCAAATTTATGCTCTAGGTGTTTTCCTAAGATGCAGCCTTGACAGACTCCTTTGGAAAACTTAATGTTTGGTAACCCCATGACCATATATTTTTCAATAATATCAGAAACATATTTGTAATTGAGGTGGCCAAATATTTCATGCCAAAGCTTGGTTGCCTCATTAGCATGGATCAGAAGAGCAGAGGGGTTTGAGTAGGGTAGGAAGTGTGAGAACATGTATACCTTCGAAGTGTGATTTTCATCTCCTTTTGCAATGACTTTACCACTTGAGATCTCTATGATCTCAACTTCATCAGGGGAGAATATGACCTTCTTTGGAGACCCTGTGTGGGTGATCATCTAATACACTGATAAGAGGTTAGAGGCAAGACCTAGAACATACAATACATTGCTGAACTTACCATGGTCAAGATAAATCCTCAATTTTCCCAAACTTTCAGTGAGAGAGTCATCTCCCAATACAATTGGTGGACCTTTCAACATGTCAAGTGAGGTGAATGCCTCCTTGGTCGAAACCATATGTCTTGAAGCTCCAGAATCAATGATGAAACTAGGTGAGCTTGATGTGCTAGAAACCAATGCATGAACTCTCTCTCTATCTTCTGAATTTGATCCTCCTTCCCCCTTCTTTGAGCTGTCAGGAAGGGAGATGCCATTCTTCTCTAGGAGTTGGGTCAGCATGTCAATTTGCTTCTTCATGCAGGAGTTTTCAGGATGATTGCTCTTACTGCAGTATGCACACTTGCTCATTTCTCCTTTGTTCTTCTTCTTCCGGGGGTTCTTCTTGGAACCTTGGGGCTTCTCTGGAGACTTGTTCTTGTCTCTCTTTTTCTTAGGTGGCTTCTTAGCTTTCTTCTTTCCTTTTGAATCCACTCTCGAATCTCCAGCAACTAGAGCTTGGCCGTTGGATGGTTTGATGGTGCCCATCATCACCAATTTATCTTATTCTTGTGTGAGAGATTCCATGAAATCTACAAGGCTAGGCATTTTCTAGCCTCGAGCTATCAACTTTGTGGCATAGAAGGTCAATAAAAAAATTGAATAGTCAGGGCCAAGCTCGAAGAGTATGGACAAAACTAGTTGGTCATTCTTCTTTTCGATCCCACACTATTTTAGCTACAAAACAAGGACTTTGAACTTGTAAAAATAGAGTTGCAGGGATTCAAAGCTATTGGGACTCAGGGAGATCAATTCATTTTCAATTTGATGTCCCCTCATCTCATTTGTATTACCAAAAAGCTCAACAAGCTTCTCCCATAATTCATTTGGTGATGTTAATCCATCAAGATGGAAAAGGAGGTCTCTGGATATGCTCAGACACAGGAGACCATAGGCCTCATCCCTCCTGTTGTGCCATTTAATTTTCTCTGCAGCTACATTGGGCTATGCTTTTATTTCCATAGGCACTCTGTAGAGGCCTTTTTCTCTCAAAAGTATCTCCATCTCTACTTTCCATTCAAAGAAGTTAAATGGAGTCAAGATGATCTTCTGAGATTGATCCATAGCTCAGAAATTGTCCCTTCAGTCAGCATAATGCTCCCAGTCAATGATGTCGAACCTGCAATAACAAATTGGAAGGAGAGAAATCGATCTACAAAGGCTCTGATACCATGTGGAAATTGAACCTAGGTGTTAGAAAAATTACACTCACAAAAATTGCCAATTACACATGCAAATTACACACAAAGGAGACTGGATATGGAGTAGAACACTAATATGTATTGAATAAGTGTACAATAGCCAACCTTGTGAAGTCATATGATTTCAAAATAAATAATTACATGAGGTTTTCGAATGCATAAGGATTCCATTCGAATTTGGTCAAAAGCAAGCTTACTAAATCTAAGCAAATCCCCCATAAGTGCATAAAGCAGTTTCCAAATCTGTCTAGGAGCTCACGAACTAGAAAAATCAATTAGGCAAGCTAATATATGATGGAAGGATAAATAATACATGCTTTTCTTAGGATAAAATGGTGGAGGATGATGAGGACAAAAAACAAGTTAACTTCACTGAGTCAAACTTTCCCAATTGCCTTAAAACTCAGAAAAAGCAGGCAATAAAGCAGAAAAAGCAGAAATGCGCTAAGAAGGCCAGGAATAAAGCATATTTGATTCCAAGTGGTTTCCCAAGCACTCCATGACTCAAATTTAGCAAGTTTGACCACTTTGGATGTGTGGACGACAACTTGCATAAGGTGGAATATGGAAACTAGGCAAATAAGACAAAATTTGGATTAATAAATGTCTAAGGTAGCTAACTATGGGTTGATTATTCTAACACCTAGTAACTGAGGATTTTATTGTGCTCGCAACCAAGCTCCCTAGAGAGGGTACTCGGGGGTAGAAGCATTGGCTTGTTCCGCGAGCATCCCGCAACTTCTCCCTTAAACCAGAATACCGGCATGCCATAGGTTTCAAAGATTTTCATCGCAACTGGATTAAGCCAAAGTACATCAATCCTTTGACAGTCATCATCCATTTGATCACTTGTGAAGGTAAATTCAACGTATTTAAAGCATGTCATATCCATTTTCTTGGGCATTTTGTCGATAATAAGTTTCTTAATTTCCCTTTATATTTTCTTAGAAGTCTAGAGAAGATGTTGAGCCAGGTTAAGAAAAATAATGTTAACCCTAAAGGAAGCTTGTATCACCATAGTTTGATTAAACTCTTAATCTTAGACAAGCTCAAAGAGTGGAACCAATCTTGGGATACCTTCACGTTTAAAGTTCTTAACCCCCATCTAAATATCCGAAAACACCCCCGACATCTTCATAATTTTAAACCCAGTCAATCTCCAACCATAGAGGAGAAAACCCCAATCTTTTTCATCTTGATGATGACAAATCGGAGTCGAGTCCATCAACTCATACCACCCCTGTTATCCCTACTTAGTTTGTACCCTTATCACGACCTCACACCCGAAATAAGAGGGTAAAATTTGTCCAAACCATAGTTCAGCCTAGCATCTAGACTATGGTACAACTTGATGTTCATACTCATCATCTAGATGCTATGGATGAAGCGTATAACCCTGATCCAGTCTCACCTTTGTTCGCGTTGGCCTGTGTCTCGACTGAATTAATGAAGGATGTTGATTGTGAAAATGTTCCTGCACCTACATGGGATATGAGTCCTGACAGACACATTCTTTCTGTTGATATCGATCTGCCATGAAGAGAGATGATTCCCCCATAAGAGTTTGAGCAACCTGCAGAGCCATCTACTCCACATCAGCCAATGGTAGATGAATTGACAGAGGAATTGGCTCAATCAATTAGCCAAAATAAAGAGTATGCTAAGATGATCGCAAGTCTTCGCCAAGAGAATAAATATTTGTGCTTGCAGGTTAAGATCATCGAAGAGCTGAACAAGGCCATCAATTTGTCACATAGATCTCAATAGGAGAGGTGTGCTATTTTGAAATCATAGGCTCAAAAATTGAATTTTAAAACCTTTGTTTCGTCAACTAAGTCGAAGGTAGCTGCTAACACACCTCAGCCTTCTTCCTGATTTATTCTTCCTAATGCATCATAATTTTTCTCAGTAGGACCTGGAATTTCTTCGGTTTGGGGGAATGTTGATCCCCATTTTGCTATCATTTTTTGCTATTAATTTACATGTTTTACATATGTTTTTTCATGTTTTAACATATTTTATGTCATGCAACTCGCTATTCAGCCCCGGGTACGACTATATTTTGGGTTTATGCAAGTTCTGGTTCATTCTCATTATTTCATGATTTAATTAGTTAATTTGATGATGTTTGATATATGTTTGATGCCTAATTTGATTGCATACCATAGTATTCAAATGAACCGACGAATAGACAACACATTCACCCTAGATATGCGTAGAGCATATCCAACTCACTGTCCAGCTCACTGTTCAATCCGTTGAGCTAACCGCATGCTATTGATGGAAGATTCCCGAGCATTAAAGCATGGAAACTGCTTGTTTTCCACGCGTATGGGTGATAGTGTGATATTCATTCTAGAAGACTCACCAGTGTCCTCCTCTGCTCGACACTATAACATCAATCCATGCAAGAAGAATCCTCACACCACATCACACACCATGAAGAACTAACACACGATGAAGGAGGAAGGAGAGTTGTGTGTTGGCTCTTGATCAGTTAATTGTCATAATGGTTGACTAAATTTAGAGAGCAGTCAACCACTAAAGGGTCAACCTGTTCACCTTTGTAAAAATTATATATACCATCCTCTATGCGGGTGCTTTGTTAGTCTCTTTTACATGTAATCAATCATTTTGAAGAACTCTATAATATTGTTTCTCACTTTAATAGAAGTTTTCTCATGCTGTTTACAATCCTATTCTTGTAAAGCATTTAGTGAGCCATCACTCTGATTGTTCGGAGGGCCCCTCATCAACCAGAGGTTTCATTCTTATGTGAATTTTTCTTTATCTACATTAGTTTAATTTCATTTATAATTTGTTATGTAATTTGGTTTTTCTACAAATACTTATATCATTGTTTCGAGTAGCATAGATTACATTATAATGTTGTGTTGTTAAAGTAGTTTCATTTCCATAGATAATTAATTGGTTGTGTGCATAGCCTTACTTTCAATTTGTTTTCTAGCTTTCCTTTTAGCCTTATGTTTGGTTTCATTGTTACAGTCAAGTAGTATTTAGTTAGTTTAATTTTGTAGGTTTAGTTTGGTTGTAGTTAGGTTTGATTCTATCAGTTTTTATCTAAGTTTTAGATTTAGTTCAATTATATTTCAGTTTTTTTATGATAGGAAGCAATTTATTTTTATAATTATAGACTAGCATAAGTCGTCCTTTGACAGCAGGTCTAGTTCTATTTATTTCTGTTTTGTTGAAAATTCATTTGGTTATAGTTCAGTTTGTTTCAAGAATGCAAGAGTTAATGATTTTCCTTTAATTATGAATTAATTTAAGTTATCCCGTTGTTGAATTTGATTATCAAGTAGGCTTGCTTATCATTCCTTATGCGTTTTGTTATCATGTGCATGAATCAGCTGATCTTGAAATAATTTAGATTAACTATCTCCTAAAATTCTAGTATTTTCTGTATACAGACTGTTATTCAGACAAACTATTTAGTCTGCCATTCAGACCTACCTTCTAGTTTGTTATCCAGCCTTCCATTCATCCTATAGTGTTTGTATTCTTTTTTAATCATGTTTCTTTAGTTTTTTATTATGTTTTGATTGTGGTTGCTAGATAATAGTGATATTGATTATTAAAACCTTAGGTTAGACTATTTATAGTATTTATTAGAATCTTATTCCTATTTTTCTCTCCTTTCACCCTATGCTTTGAGCTATGCTTTGTGATTTTATTCCTCTTGGTTTCTGATTTCTTTCTTGAATACTGTTGTAATGTTTTGTAATCATATTGTTGGTTTGGATTGACTTATTTCTTTGTACATGGAGTTTTAGGATCAGATGTGTCAATTTCTAGTCTACTAGTACCTTAAAAATTGATCACAGTAGTAAGACTCTGAAGCGAATATTTATTCGCTTACGCAAAAATCACCAAAATATCTGGAATATCGGATAAGCCATAGGGAAAATGTGTATTAATGGTTGTATAGATAAGATAATGGATGATATGTTACAATGGTGGCCCTGCCTTAAATATGGCTTGGGCATTTGAAATGAAGAGACACCTCATTTCATAACCTAACTTAGTTAACCTAATTATTTAATTATTATCTTATTTTATGTTTGTTACATTGCCTTCCCCTTAAGGGAATCTTTGTCCTCAAAGATGTATTTGACATTAATGTCTAATTTATTTCAATCTGTCATTTCGAAATTCTTTCCATTTTGTATTTGCGACATTTGAAGAGATGAGCCGATACGAATTACGGATTCCCCAGGAAAAGTGTCGCATCGTATCTGCTGTGGTCCATCCCAGATCTATTTTTATCGGAGCTCTTAGATATTTTTGTGGAACGACCTGTCTCGATTGTTGCTTAGTATGTCGATATTTCCGCATATCCACATAAGTCTTCTGTGAATATTCATTTTGACCCTGTCATTGGTCAAAATGACGATTATAATTAGGATGTCTGTAAGGTATAGGTTTCGTTTGTTCTTCTTTCCTTTGGACTGTGACGGAAACTGTCTTCACTTCTTCGATTTTGGATGCATTTTCCTGGATTGTGCTTCTTCGTTCTCTATTAAATTGTTCATGAATTGGAATCCTTTCGATTCTTTCCTCTTGCGATTTTTTTTCAATTTCTAGCTCCTTGATTTGGTTATGTAGTTCCTGATTACTATTAATTAAAAACACTGGTTTTCTTCTTTCTTTTCTAGTAATTTTCCTTCGAGGTCTTCACCGGATTGTTCCCTCTTGCTGTTGTTTTTCAATTTTTTGATTTTTGTAATCAGGGTTTTGTTGTGATTTCTTAATCTGAAAATTTCTTCAGAATTGTTGGATATTATTTTATTACTCTTTGCGATCTCTAGCTTGTGTTCTTTTTTAGAGTCGCTATTTTGTTGTTGAAGAACTTTTATTTGTTGTCGATACTGGTCGACCACTGATTCTTGATCTGTTAATTTCTATCGTATGTGCATCAGTTCTTCATCCTTGTTGTTAATGATTTTGCTCAAGCGGATTGTTTCTACTTTGTAATCACTTATTTCTTTCTGTATATCTTGATTTGTTAGTCTCTGTTTGAAATCACTTTCGTCTTTTAATTCCTTAATTTGGGCACACAATTTTTCTATATGATTGTTTTGGTCAAAAATTAATTGTTCCTTGCGCTCTTTTTCCATATGATTTAATTTAATCAATATTTTCGATTTCGTATTTGTGTGTCGTAATTCTTCATTCTCTCTTCGATAGCGCTTTAATTTGGCTTCTAATTTCTCTATTTGTGCTTGCAAACCAGCTTCCATGGTCTCTGATTTCTTGGACAATAAATGGTCATCTAAACTATAGATTTTTTACTTCGATTTTCTTCCACTTCTTCGATGATAAAAGATCTTCCCTTTATTTGTTTTGGATACTGTCCCTTTTTTTTGTTTTTTTTTAAATAATAAATATTAATTATTTAATTAATATTATTGATTTTTTTTTTAATATAAACTATATAATATTTATATATAGCTTTTTTTTTCTTTTTTAAAACAAATATTATAATATTGTTTATATTATAATAATTATAATATTTGATTTTTTTTTGAAATATATTATATTGCAAAACTTTTTTGAAATAATATAATATAATATAATATATGTATAATACTATATTATTATAATATATTATTTGTGTTTCTTTTCAATTTTTTGTTGCAGGTCAGCTTGGAGATGGGAACGACGGCGTGAAAGGGTATTATATTGCAAAACTTTTTTGAAATAATATAATATAATATAATATATGTATAATATTATATTATTATAATATATTATTTGTGTTTTTTTTAATATTTTGTTGCAGGTCAGCTTGGAGATGGGAACGACGGCGTGAAAGGGTTGCGAGGTAGAGGATGGAGGGATTGGGAGTTGGAGAGGGCGGAGGAGGGTGGATCGCGCAGGAGGCACGAGGTGTTGGTGGATGAAGAGGGATGGGGGTATGTTGGAAGTGCGGTGGTGGAGCAACAGGTGGGAGGGAATGCGCAGGATGGTGTAGCTGCGCGGAAGATGGGAGCTGACAGGCAGCGCGCAAGTGGAGTTTGGGAGGAAAGCAGTGCATAGGAGGGATGGGCCTGAAGTATGTGGAGCTGCGTGCAGGTGGAGTTTGGGGAGAAGTGGTGAGAGAGATCGTGATGTGAAGGGAATGGCCAATGGCCAAGTTATGGTCAAGGACCACGTCAATCAGAGAAACTCTGAAAATTATCAGAACATCTGAAACTTTGGCTAAAGCCGGAATGAGTACAAACCTGAGGAACGGTTGGCTCTGATACCACATGAAGCGAATATTTATTCGCTTACCCAAAAATCACCAAAATATCTGGAATATCGGATAAGCCATAGGGCAAATGTATATTAATGGTTGTATAGATAAGATAATGGATGATATGTTACAATGGTGGCCCTGCCTTAAATATGGCTTGGGCATTTGAAATGAAGAGACACCTCATTTCATAACCTAACTTAGTTAACCTAATTATTTAATTATTATCTTATTTTATGTTTGTTACAGACTCTTCTGTGTGGTCACTGAAGAGACTTGTAGAATAGGATTTAAAGTTATTTTTACTAAGTTTTCTACTTGCTTCTTCTTAAGTTATTTTTATTAAGTTTTCTACTTGCTTCCTTTGTTAAGTTACTTTTATTAAGTTTTCTAGTTGCATCCTTTATTAAGTTTTCTACTTGTTTATAAGTTAGGTTCTTTTCTTTGTACTCCGGTTCCTTGTTTGATAAGTCAAAAGGATTTCATCTATGGAATAAATAATCATGTTTACTATCACTTGTAATTGGACATTTCTTAGCTTGCACATATTTGTAGAAGTTATATTAGATTATATTCCGTTTAGTTTCTTTACTTCTTTTGAAAGTCATTTTGATACCACTCCTGCTCCTGTTCCAATCACAGTGAATGCTTATCCTCAGAAAAACCAAGGAGAGTGGAACTAGATAGTTTAGTTTAGCCATTATGTATAGTTGTTGGTTGCATGTATAGTCTACTTGTTGCAGTTTAAGAAATATATCTAGTGTTGTAATTTTGTTTTCTTGTATAGTTAGTTTCTAAAGTTGTTTATAAAATCTTTCTCATTCTCATATTAAGAATTGGAATAGTTGATTACCAGGAAAGTTTAATTTCTTTAGTATTTTTCATGTCCTTCTTTTTAGTACGTGTTTATATAGTAGAGTAGTATAGATTGATACTGCTATGGTATAGTATTATGTTCTAGTCTAATTTTCTTAATAAGTTAAATCTATAGGATTTTGTGTTAGTCTTTCATTTTGAAAGATCTTTCGATCTTTTCCTTGTTAAAATATTTCTATGACGCCATAGGAACCCCTCACCTTTGCATATACTTTGTGTCAACTTGAATTTTACCAACCTCGATCGATAATTAAATATTAGGTGGATTATTTAAGTCATTATAACACCCAACAATCCTCTTTATTGGCCATCCCCTTGAGACCATATTTACTATCTATCCCTTTAATCATGTCTTCAAACTTGGACACTCTAAAAGATATGTCTTCCATTTTATCGTATGTCAGGGATGAATCTCTGGCCTTTTGACTGAAGTGCAATTTTTTCCAATCCATTTTGTTGGAATTTTGAACAATAAATATATATCACACCCTAGGGTTTAGCACAAATATATCCTTGTACTCAAATCTATTCAAATTCAAAATGACGTACCATTTTCAAACCTAGATTAGAAGATTGTTTTATGGATGATTTGTAACTGATGTAAAATTTGAATTCTGACTCCTCTAGGTCTAGAATGTCAAGCTTTGGTACCCTGATGTGTCCTATTTCCAATTCCATAGGTTTGGCCTAATTTGGATATGCCAATAAAAAATTATTACAAATATACCAACTTATGTTTGACCTATCGAGAAGTACATTTTCATACGTATGCCACGAGTGCAATATTTTGTTTCTGTAGATGAAAACCCTACCAAAGATACCCTGGTCTATTTGATTTCTGATGCAAAAGGTATCACTCAATTGGGATATTATATTCCTTAGATATGACCTTTTTCCATAGAAAACATGTTTTAGACTAGGTTTTGGACTAGTCAAACACCCTAGATTCCTCCACAAATATCTCCTAAAATGTAATGGATTATGATCTAAATTTCAAAGTGGAAATAAATTGACCTTATTTAGAAACTGGGGTTTTAATATTGATCTCTAAATCATTGTAGAAAAAATATTGTAGTGAAAATTCCAAGATGACTCATTTTATAGAAGTGAGTCTCGAGGAAAGAGCTGTGATACCAAATGTTATGCAACCAAGTCCCAAAAATAGCATAAAAATAGCAAAAATATACCAAAATAGAGTAGTACATGCCTTAATAATAAAGAATATAGATGAATAGCAATCCTATTGAAGGGAGGAACCTCCTTACACGATGTACTGTGTACCCAAGACAAGACAAGATACAATCATGAGTCAAATGGAAATATCTCCTTTTTATATATAGGAGACCAAGGTGTACAATAACAACTAATAGACCCATTATTAGACCCAAGACGACATCACTAATATGTAATACACCACAATATAGGGGGAAATGTGCCATACTATAGGGTGGAATGTGCCCAACATTTAGGGCTTAACTGAAACCTAATATGGTTTCATCAACTTCATCATCATTCTTATAACTTGGAAGAGTGCACAGGAGGGATATATATTTTCTGGAGGCATCTTTGAAAAGGGGTTTGGACTGTTGGGTTGTCATTCTAGGATATATGTGTTGGGATAAGACTAGGGTTCTATCTCCAAGTCTCATGGTTTGATATGTGAGTGTCATCCTCCTCTCTTCTAAAGGTTGCAGTCCCTCTTAATCTAGAATGTGCAACATATTCCTTATGCTATCAACCTTAATATGGCACACTACTTTCCTGATTTGGGAGAAAAAGGATGACCACCAACTCGTGAACTCCGAGACATATACCATTTGGGGAAATAGATTCCATGCTAAGATGAATCCTATAATTTATAAGGGTCGTGGTCTTCGAACTCTAGAATTTAGGATTCTTTTATGGTCAAATTTAGGTCAGAATGGGTTATATCAGCATCATGGATATCAACTTGATGATCATATGACTACATTCCCATTGGATTTGGGATTAGGACTTGTATTTTTGGTTGGATGAGAGATTTTTATTGGTCAAAATTATTGGTTCGGGGTTAAAGTTTGCTTACTTAACTGGATTAGGGTAACTTTTAGGTTCTACAATACTAAAATTGTAAAAAGACGAGTGATTTACCAAATTACCTGCAATGTTCAAGGTGGAGGATGATTGGACTTGAAATATGAGATTGGATGACTCAAGATGTATGTGTGTAGTATGGTTGATTGATTGGAGCTCTGCAGACTAATGACAATAACCTAATAACTCATGGCTTATCTCCTTTTAAACAGTTGGAAAATTCAAACTTTTACAAATGGAGGGATTTGATTTGATGAGGGGGGATGACATGGGTATTGACAAAAGGGGACCACATGAAAACTAGATTTGATGGAAATGGGATGACATGGGTATTTAAAACTAGGAACAATTTGCTTTCTTGAGTAGAAACCACCTTAGTTTACTAGGGAAGTAACACTCAATAACCTTAGTGTTTTTAAAAAAGGTCTAGAGGAGACGCAACCAATAATATTTGATCATGCATCTCGAGTCCTTTATGGCACAACATGCCCTTAGGACCTTATTTTGTCCTTTCATGTTATCGGTGCATGATGAACGACAACCAGTAGATCTAATATCCCTTTTTCTCACTTGGTCATTCACAAATCCTATTAACTGCTCCGCCTTTTTGACAGTGTGATTTTAATCTCCACCATATATATGATTGATCTGCTTTCTCTATCATCTTGCCACCTTCCTTGTATCTTGTGCATATTTTCGTGATGTGCCATTTACCTCAATTGTTGGTCTCTCCAAGATCTACAGTGTTTCATTGCATCAAAGCTAGTGCTGAGATTCACCTTTGTGATCACAAGCAACAACATTTTTTCCATGCCCTTCATTGGCTTAGCTCCTTAGGGTTGGTCCTTGAATATTATAATAGGTTTTCTGGATTGAAAACCATAGAGAATCTTTATATTAATAGTCCTCAACATCATTCTCATGTAATCACATCATTGTCCACATCGTCATAGTAATGTGTCTCACTTACGACCTTTTGCGACAATGAACTTTTATGTAAATTAATGACTTAATCTTTACTCTCATATATACTAATATGTAATAATAAAAATTTGATATTGTAGAAAAAATAACATTTCCATTTTAAATTGGTTTTAATGTAGTAATTTTTTTAATTAAAAAATACTTTTGTTCGATTTAATTTTTTTTTTAAAGGTCCATTATTATTTTTCATGCATCTCCTATGTAGTGAAAAAACCACAAGTCCAATTAAATATCTAAGTTTTTTCTTATAAACATTCTTTAGTTGAACACTTTTTTTCCATTATGATGAGAAATAACTCATTAATTATATATATATAAAGCCATGGCCCCAAAAATTATCATTTTAAATAATTACAGTCATGTTATATATAGTTTTATATATATATTGAGGATAAATTATAATATTGTTAAAAATATTTTTTGAAATTTTGGAAATGATTTTTCTTATTTTTTATAATATAAATTATACAAAGATTTATAATATTTTTTTACATTATTAATGAAATAAAAAAAAAAAAAAAATATATAAAAAATAAAATTATTTTAAAAATAATATGATGCTTAAGAATATATTACAGGACTAAAGAGTTAGAGGTCTCCATGAAAAATCATTTTGCCAAGTAAGTTATAGTCAAATGGAAAATACCAAAGCAACCAAGTTTAAATAATAAGTTTGTATTAATAGATTTGGTGGACATGTCAATCACACTTGGTCCATATTAATTCCACTTATATTGTAATATTCAAGATGGAAATGAGGTTAGATGAAATGTGAGACAAAGTTTAGTCAAAACTTCATTTAAGCTAACATTTTCTATGGTGAAAAAAAACTCAAAATACATGTATCATGTGGTTTACACATACGGTACTAAAATACATGTATCATGTGCTTTACACTTAATAAAGAGATGGAGGTTTCCATGAAAAATCATTTTTCCCAGTAAGTTACATTCAAATTGAAAATACCAAAGCAATCAATTTTAAATAATAGGTTTGTATTAATAAGTTTGGTGGACATGTCAATCACACTTGGTCCATCTTACTTCCACTTATATTGTAATCTTCAAGATGGAAATGAGGTTAGATGAAATGTGAGATAACGTTTACTCAAAACTCCATTTAAGTTAACATTTTTTTTCAGGAAAAAAAATTACATTTTTATTATTGTAAAGGAACTAAAATACATGCATCATGTGCTTTAAGAACAATTTGCAGAATTACAAGTACCAAATTTAGAATTTATCTATGATTTATCTTTAGCTCAGCTAATTAATTGTTTGCACAAACTAGAATTATATTACTCCAAACATGAGCAGGAAAAAAAGCAATTTAAAAATAGATGTTATGCAATCTCTTTTGCTAATTTTCAAAAAGAATAAAAGCTTGTACCTTGAATATTCATCTTGCACAAAGTGTCCCAATTCAGCACCTTCCCTTAGAGTAGAATAAACATGAAGAATTTATACTTGAGGTTGCTAAGTATTTCAAAAACCTGACAACCACCCACTAGCTTGGTATGATAGCTCCCTCGACATAAGAGAATATGCCTAACTAGCTATGAAGAAACCATTCAAAACATCACATGACCACACATGATATGGATTTATGTGAGAACTAAATTAAAGAACAAATATAGAATCATAAACACAAACATATTGCATGGAAAACATAGATACAAGAAATACATATTCTATTAAATGATGAAAGTAGAACATATTGTATAATAAAGAAGCTAGAATGGTGGTGGCTATGTTTGAGGAGAGATGTGGATGCTACGCTCATTCATTCCAAGATTAATACAAAATGAGTCCAAACTGGAATATTTTTCATAAGCATGAGGGAAAGAACCCTAAACTTCATAATCATAACCCTAGAAGATAATTCATCATAAAGTTTGCAACCCCAATGTGGTTAGTTGACCAATCAATTTCCCAAGGTCACAACTTTTGCATATGATCTCTATTTGGGGCACTCAATAGCTAGTTATAAATTTCTATCCAATATGTACAATTTTCATTTAGAAAAAATGTATGCCTCTGATAACCATTTTCCTCCCAAATCGCCAAAATGTCATTTAGGGCCTCAAAATAGACTCGAAAGTTTGGGACCTGAAAAACTATAGAAAAATTACTAGGAAACTGCCAAATTGGACAAATATTTTGAGCCTATGGAATAGGTGGGTGGACACCAATATCCATATGGATTTTTTCTTCCCCCTTAGGAAGAAATATTCTCCATTGTCTTGAATCCCTTATCATATGTTGAACTACGTGCTGATTTGATCTCTTGGTGTCACATTTGTTGAAGTGAGAAGGTTGCATTTCTTTGACATCTTCATAGGGATATAATTTTTGTTGATGGTTGCACTGAATTTGTTCAACAATTTTGGTTTCCATTTTATCCTTGGTATGAACCTGTGTGTATGGTTTATTTATGGAGGAGCACCTTGAATGTGTGGCCTTGCACTAGAGAGGTACTCAGGTAGATGAGGCAACACTGACTTTGCATTCTTCTTGTTTTTGCTGAGTAGAGACATCATGTGTAGAGGATTTGGAGGAATTTGTGATCTGATGTTCTCCGTCAGAGGCAATTCTGAATAAGGAAAATTTTTGAGTGTGTGAGATTATCTTCCTTCCCTGTGAGACTGTGGCATGTGCAACTATCTCTGGTATCTGATATAGTTGTCCTCCGAAATAGATAATGACACTATGAGGTCATGACTCATATGCAACATGACACTTCCACATATATGGTTGTCTTAAAATAACATAACAGACTTCAAGTGGATCCACATCACACAATACCCTATCTTTGAATGGATTGATTGCATTTGGTAAGAGACATTGATGACTGACTCAAATACCTCATCCTTGGATTATACAACCAATGGTGTATGGCTGTGAGTGTGGTGTTGTTGGTAGGTCCAATATCTTGATGAATTCACCTGAGATTGGGTTATTTTGGTTGTTTTTGCTGACAACAAAATTTATGGGTGTTCCCTTGACCCACATTTGTGAGTGGAATGCGTGCTCCTCTGCCTTTGACTCTTCAAGTTCCTTTAGTTGAATCTATGTTGTGGCAACAATAACATTGGTTTCTGCATCAATGATTCAATTCCCTTGGTCTGCGGATGTGACAATGGGTTCTGAATCATAATCAAAATTGGGATTTGATTCTGAAGCTTTGATCATGGCCACCAATGACTACTTTGAGCTACATTCATTGGTGTTATGCCAGGGGATTTTTTGGAACCCGCACCACTTCCCAGTGTCCTCCTTTTTCTTTCCATTACCCTTTATTGTGTGTCATAAGGACTAGATTTCCTTTCACTGTCCTATGTTCTTTAATCCAAAGTTTCCCTTTCCTTTCTTTTGTGCTGGATTTTCAAGTTCGGATTCTCTCTTGTTCTTATGCTGAAATTTATGCTCAATTTTAATAGCATCCTGAAAGGTGGCTCCTAATGAAGAGAAGTCCATTAATTCCATGTCTTTTTGGATGTACTGATGTAGGCCACAATGATATTTTAGTACCAGGTTCCATTCAAAGTCCTCAATATCCAGTTTTGTGTGCAAGTTATGGAAATTTTTGGTTTCCTCTGACATCATTTGATCCCTCTGTTGACGAGGAATGGTCCATTTGGTGTACTGGTCATCATAGTTTCCCACAAGGTATTATTTTTCTTTAATGATATCTATAAAATAGGCCAAATTGGGGTTCAAATCAAATATTTTAGACTCATCTGATGATTTTTCATCACAATAAGTATCCCACCAATTTTTTACATGGGGGACTGCCTTAAGGAGCGAAAAGGTGATATTTTCCTTGTAAAAAAAATTATGGATAGAGAAATAACCTTCTGGAAGATTCAACCATTTATCTATGGCTTCAAAATCGATATGGCCTTCAAATAAAGCGATACAAAGTTAACTTGTACCTTGAAAGGAGAATTAATACTCGTTGAATTTGCATCCACCGCTGTAGGAATTTGTTGAAGGATCTGGGATAAATTATCCATCATCTCATTCCTTTGTCATGTGAGGGATTCCTCAATAAAAATATCAATAGTATATCCTTCTCCATCATGTCTCTTTTATTTCACCGTGTGAGGCCATTTGAAATGGCGAGAGTGTTCTTACCCAAGTGAAATTAGTTCGAGACCCAATTCTCTATACCCTGACCTCGTCAGGAACATGCACCAAGAAATAATTAAAGAGGAGATTGCTATGATACCACTAATCCATATTTATGTGAGTAAAAATGAAAAAAAAAATTAGAATCATAAAAACATACATATTGAAAGGAAAAGAGAGATACATTAAACACATATTCTATTAAATGGCGAAAATAGAACAAACTATATAATAAAGTAGCTAAAATAGTGGTAGCAATCTCTAAGGAGATATGTGTTTGATATGCTCATTCATTCCAAGATTAATACAAATGAGGCCGAAAGGGCCTATTTATTATAAGCATGAGGGAAAGAACCCTAAACATCCAAAAAATAACCCTAGAACATGAACAATTATAAATTTTATGACCCCAAGGTGGTTAGTTGAACATCCAACTTCCTAACGGCATAAATTTTCCATATGATCTATGTTTGGGGATCTTTATATCCCATTGGAAATTTCGATATGAGATTTACAAATTTAATTTAGGGAGAATGCATGTTGCTGTAAACCATTTACCCCTTGAATCGCTAAAAAATTTCATTTAGGGCCTCAAAACAACCCTAGAAGTTTTAGACCTGAAAAACTGTAGAAAATTTCCAGGAAACTGCCAAAATGGAAAAATATTTTGAGCTAGTGGAATAGGTGGGTGGCCATCGGTATCCATATGGATCAATACATTATAAGTTTCCTGTTCCATGCTTGATTCAAATAGTAAATACCCTTCTCATAAAAAAATTATACCAAATCAAGAGGAAAAAATACCATGTTCCCACAACCTAAAATACCACCTTTCCAAGTAAAACCTTAGCAAATTATCTAACCCTTTAGGTAAGTGGAGAACCAACTATTGGAAAATCCTCAATGATTTCTTGCCAATAGATCAAATGCCCCTACTTGATTTCTCCACAAGCATGATCCAATCTAAAATCTCACCTTAACCAATATATTTTAACTCTATAATGTTTTGTCATAGACCTTTTTTTGAAATAAGATTCCACACAAATTTGGAATCAATAAATTGACGAAACAAATTAATTTAATTTAAGCCCCAACCCCCACATTTTTTGGTTTTGAAACAGAATTCTAGGTTGTCCAATGAAACTTTGAAATAGATTAACCCCTTCAAAGAAACCTTAGCCATTTTTTTTTGATGTGAGACAAGACACCTTTAGCTATTTTGGCTAATGAAAATCAATATACAGGAATAGCAGTTAAAACTTCCTTAATCAGAATGACTTTTCCACCTCTTTTTAACCACCGATTCAACCAGCTATTAATATGAGCTTCAACCTTGCTCAATAACCAATTCCAATATTTTTTTAAATAATTATTATGTTTTCAATGGAATACAAGATACTTAAACCCATATTCTACAACCAAATGTTCTAAAGGAAGGATCTCATGAAAATGTAATAAAGAAACCTCATATATGTCAATATGCTAACAAACAAATTTCTCATAGTTTATCACCATAGTTGTATCTAAAATAAAAGTATTTAAGATATCTAGTAAATCTTGATCGTATTCTTCATAATCACCTAGGAAAAATAAAACATCAGCGAAAAATAAGATGTGAGTAACCCTAACCTACTCACTAAATTCAATACCCTAAATCTTGTTCTCCATTCTTGCAACAGATAGAAATCTACTAAGCCCTCCCATCATGATCATGAAAAGATACAATGACACAGGGTCTTCTTGTCACAGTCCACGTAAAGATGTGAAGAAATTTGAAGCTATTTATAGTGAAAACATGAGAGACAAAAGTAATACATGCCCAGATTTGGTTGACCAGTTCCAATGAGAATCCAAACTAAATCAAAACCAATCTCACACAAATCCAACACATTCTTTCATACACCTTAGTCAATTCATTTTTTATTACTTTTGTTTCCACCCTTTTAGTTTTAATAGTATGAAGACACTCCAGAGATGTACCTACTGCTTCATTATTCTTGCGACCATCTAGGAAGCCAAATTGTTCTGGATAAATGAAGGTTGACAACATAGGTTTTATCTAGAAAGATATAGTATTTGAAATAATTATATAAACACCATTACAAAGTGAGGTAGGTCTAAAATCCCCAAAGTTAGAGGGATTGTTCACCTTGTTAATAACAACTGAATAGATAGAATTAAAAGAAGGAAACAATTTACTGACATCCAAGACTCTTCAACCACTTTTACAAGATCAGAACAAAAAAGGTTAAAAAATATTAGGAAAACTTCATTAGTCCACCCATCTGGGACATGAATTTTATCCTTCTTGGATTTTCGAACTATATATTTTAATTTTCCCAAAGAGATCTACAAATAACCTCTCATTATCTTCAAGATTCATCCTAGAAAAATAAGAACAAGTTTTAATGATCTCTGGTGGGTTATTTCTTTCTAGTATAGTATAAAATTCTTTGAAGTATGCTACCACTTACTCGACAAGATTGTTGAACCCCCTAACTAGTTCTCCATCAACAACCGAAATCTCCTAAATAATATTCCTTCTCTTTCATTTATTAGCAAACTAATGAAAAAAGGAAGTAATCTCATCTCCTAAAGAGAGCCAAACCACTATACTCTCCATACTTCAATCTGCTTCCCTTTCCCTTAGCATTCCTTTTTTTATATTTTCTAAATCCACAGTTAAGTGGAGATCCTCAAAGTTGAATGAACCAAAAGAGTGAAGTTGATTAAAGGCCTGAATTTTCTATTCTGGATCCTTAAGAATTTTATCCCTTGACTTAAACTTCTTCAAAGGCTAATCAATCGTCACTTTCTTTACCTTCATAAGAGAATTTGCAAACTGTCAGCTCAGGGAAAGGTCTTTGCCAGAATCATAAAGAACCCAATTGTCCATAATGTGCTTAGTAAAGTCTAGATCCTATGGCCAATGTGAGTTGAATTTATAACTTGTAGGAGTATTTTTATCCCCACAATCAATTTTTAGAATAATTAGGAGGTGATCAAACCCAACCCCAAGAACCCTCTAGGATCTAGAACTCTAAACTCTTTGCAAAAAGGAACTTGACATAATAAATATGTCCAATCTCTTTGAAAAACCACCTCATGAGCATGACTATTAAACCAAGTGGGTTGAAAATAAATTGATTCAATATCTATAAAATCCAATGTCTCCATATGATGAATAAGAAATCCTTGCAAAGGATCTAGTCTTCCTCTCCTAACCCAAATTTCAGCTTTGTTTAGTATAAAATTTAAATTCACGCATATGATTAAGTTCAAGTCCTTAATTATATTTAGAACAAATTAAAAATCCCAAAACAAATGCTTCTGAATATAAGGTGTGAATTTATGAACCATACGATATCATCAGGATGAATAATACTTTACAATTAGGAAGAATCATGAATTGCAGTGTTAAAATTGGTAAAAATGCACTGTAAAATTAAACATGGAAGAAAAACAACATTGCCAGCAATAATTGGTAAAAATATTCATTAGATTGTGTATGAACAATACATAATGCAAAGGAAGAAATTCAAATACTCCAGTAGTGATTCAAATCCCTAACTTTAGACATGACCAGCATAGGGAAAAACAACATTGTATACATCACCAGTGAAGCTCTGGACAATTGAATCATTCAACAATCAATTAACGGACCTTGGTAGGTAAGAATGGGTGGATTTATCCTTAAATCATGCAAAAGAGGCACATTATCTAGCTGAAGGTGAACGAAAGGTTGCCATCAAATCTTAAATCCACTATGTTGAGGGTGGACTGAAGGTGGGGCTCCCCACAAGTAAACTTGAACCTGAAATCCGACAGCTTTGATATCTAAAATTCAAAAAACACGTGTTTGTAATTCAGCAAAAACATTTTTTGGTGTTGGTGGGAATTTCTCGGTTATTCGACACAATTTCAAACTCTATCAATATTTCAACAGCATATCATCGTAAATTGGGCAATTTTTACTTGAATTAGCTGTCAAAATTCCGATGATGAGACGTCGAATAACCGACAAATATCACTTCAATATGACACCTGGAATTCATCGGTTCTATTAAGTCTTCATTGAATGTCATTTCCAAGGTGTCAGAATTCCAACGACTTGAGGATGTTTTTAAAAAAAAAAAACAGGTTGTATCTTTAGTTTTAATTACTATATTGGTTGTACATGACTATGATGTAGAAATATAAGCCCGGAATGATAGCGTTGGACTCAACAATAGATGTAATGTGTTGGTAGATTTCTAGTACTATGGGACACATTCCTCAACAAGCAATAGACTCTCCAAACCCATACCGAAGTGAACATAAGTATATTCCCACAGAAAATGACCTTTGTCTTTGAGTGAGTGTGCCCTTATGAAATGTACAAAACGTTCAGACTGGTGCACCCTCATTTTTTATTAATATCTGGAAGTTGCCAGGGCTCCACACACATGATAATAGAAGATATAAGGTGGAATATAAAGAATCTGATCATGAAATATTCTTAACCCCCACAAATAATGAAAGTAAATAAACCCTTTTTAACTATGACAAACCATGGGTGTCCCCCCTCTAAGTCTGAGGATGGTTGCTCATGTGCCCTCATGTAGACAATAGATCTGGTGTGGATAAAATAAACTTAGCATTCTTCTCCTCAAGTGTGCCTCTCTCACAAATGTTTGAAAACTCAACATAAATTCCTAAGAAAATATATTTTCTTCCTCCACAAGTGCACCCTTCCTCCATGGTAGACAAAAATTGAATAAAAAACCCTCAGATCTGCTTGGAAACTTGATGGTACTTCACGACAATAAAACTCAATGATGAAATCTAAGTGATCTCTTCCACAAGACTGATGCAATGGAGAAAATATTGGTAGTTAAATAAAGAAGGGTTTAGTTTAGAAAAACATTTGGTTTTCATATCAAGCCATAAAATGAATTAGGAAATTAAAAAAATGTAGTGTCTTGAATCTAGACCACATTTAGATTTTGGAAGAAGATAAATTTGATTACCATTTGAATTCTACATAAATAAATCATGACAAATAGAATGTCACTGAATGAAGTTGGTGAGAGATTCTGATCATTAAAATTAGGGTATTAGACAATATCTCATGTCAAACATAGATGCCTGTTTGGCAGTGTTCTTTAGTGTTCCAAACTTTTAGCATCTAGAATGCAAAAAAAATATGCATATTTCCAATATAGTCTTTTCAAGGGAAATATCCCAATTTTGTATCAGAATTTATGCTACAAGCTTTCCCCATAAGACACTCAAACTCCTGTCACTATTTGTACAAAATGTGTGATATTGGTATAAGAAGTCTACTGCTTCGGAGTAGTTTCCACATGTTTCTTTGTTGATGTATCTGTAACTTCGGAATGTATTCACTTGTATATCTTATATTGTAGGGTGATTCCATGAAGATGGGTAACACGTTTTGGCCAAATTTGGCGATGAAAACCTGATTTTTTACTCATGTGCTAGATAGAAGCCCTCAAAACGCATATATGCCATGTGAATTTTGACTTGCAGTAAGAAAACAAATTGTAGAATATTATGTTGCCTTCATAGTGATATTTTTTTAAAAATATTCCGATGTCATTTAATGTCTGAATTTTTTTCATTTAATGAACTGTGTGACCTTAAAAACTTGAAGAAGCTAATAAGTGGCTCGTGTCCACGTAGAGTAATTTAATCTTGCATTAATAATTCTAAAAAAATAAATATATGAGCATGATCTACATAAAATTCAGTGTGATGTGCATATTTTTTGTTAATTTTTTTCGCATTATACAATTTATTATTATTTTTCGAAAGTGACCACATTCGATTTCAACATCGTTTTAAACACATATTTGTCCACGTAAAGGAATTTTTTCTATTTTTTCAAAAATTGAAAAACCAAAGATACCCTTTTGAAGAGGACATGTCGATATGTGATGTGTGCATTTAAAAAAAAAAATTAGCTGTGTATTTTTAACTCTGCGGATTTTTCTTTGAGCTGCTTCGAAGTTGTAGTGTGGTTTTCTAAGTATAAGTTTTAGAAGTAATTAAAAAATAAATATCATATGAATGCCAAAATGCGTGTATGATATGTCAATGGATAGAAGATTTGTTGGTGAATCTATCGGTATCAACTCCGCTCAGTTATGTTCTAGGAATGGCAGGGTTTACACATCTGCAAGGCACAGGAAATTTTCCATTTGTTTGAATGTGGGCTAAGTCTATTTTTTTAAGCCCTCGACCGAGGTCTGAAACTCGACCGAGGTATTTAAACACATCGGTGGAGGTATTAACAATACCTTGACCAAGGGTTTGCAAAGCCCTCGACCGAGGGTTTGCAAAGCCCTCGACCGAGGGTTTAACAAACCCTCAGTCAAGGTTTTGTTAATATCTCGACCGAGGTATTAGATCGGTCGAGGTCCTTTAAAACTAAAGCCCGCGAGTGAGTTCAAACATTAATGAGACTCCACCTACAAATTTTAATGTGTTTTCCACCCAAATTTTTAATAAAAATATATATAAACATGTAATTCATCCTAAACTAAGTCTCCTTCAAAATTGCCTTAGAATTTCATTGAAAAAAACTTGTTTTGTCATACAAAGTTAGCATTGTAGATTGTTTTGTCATACAAAGTTAGCATTATATATTGTTTTGTAGACATCAATTTGGATTGTTGATCAATCACAATGGGAAGTAGCCAACGTCGAAGAAGAAAAAACGAAAGAAATCAAAACCAAATTGAAGAAAAAAGAGAGAAAGATAAAGAAAGGAAGAGGAGAAAAAGAACAATCTTGACAGAAGAAGAAATTCCAAATGAAGCTATGATGGAGGAAGCAAATGCCATTGATATAGGTATAATTTCAAAGTTATGCAATTTGATTTTCATTTTCATAGTTTACAATTTGATAAATTTCAAAGTTATGCAATTTAATTTTTATTTTCATAGTTTACAATTTCATATTCATGAATTTAGAATTTGATAAATTTTCATGGATTTACAATTTCATCAATTTACAATTTACCGTGGTCGACACTAATATTTGAAATCGGTTGGTTAGGTTCACATATCATAAACTATGGTTAAGTGTTTTTGTCTATGATAATTTCATATTGCAACCTTCGTCAAATTGAGAGTCTTGCATGTATGCCAATTTTTTAAAGTAGTTGCTTATGTTGAAGTACAATGTTCAAGGATGATTATTTGCAATTATTCCATTATTTAAGGGTAATGTTGTAGCTTTATGTTAATCAATTTTAAGTGCTTGTTTCATACCCATTCAATTTTTTTAAATTAAAAAACTCCCATGCACATGTAATTTTTATGAACAATGCTTCATACATATCAAATTGCGATCATTTTTTTAACATGAATGATATAAATAGATTAAGGATTGTAGTATGTAGTATTTGAATACATAGGAACACATTGCAAA
>LPNX010097921.1:22208-84325 GCA_001517045.1 Pseudotsuga menziesii | reverse complement strand
TTACTGGTTTGTGGTTTTAGCTCTAAGTGCTCTCAATTCGTGTCTCTGTCATTAACCCTCTAGTGGCAAGTCTGTTGTGCACACTGTCTCGCCCGCGTGTTAACAGGAATGGCCCCGGTGGTTCGAGTCAAGCCCCATGAATCGACTTTGCTGGAATCGAATGCCGATTTGTTGCACAAAGTCCGGGAGGTAGGATGGTTACAGTTCCTTCGGAAGTTCTCGGTTTCAAACCCGGAAGTTACCCGGGTGTTCGCCGTATCTTTAAGGGATTATCAGGTTGAGGTAGGAGATTTGTGTTTCAGGGTAGATGAGAGGTCTGTCGCGCATGCGACTGGTTTGCCGTTAACAGGGCAAAAATGGTTTAAATACCAAAGGATGGAAATCACAGAGTGGCGTAGCTTGCTGAAGAATCCGACGCAGGAGGTTTCGTTCCGCACCGGGGTATCACGTAAGTACTTTCGCAAAGAATGGCGTCCGGTTTTAGATTTAATTCACCGATATATTACATGTGAAGGGCATTTGTCCTCTGCGTATGTTTATCACCTACGTCTCATGGCTGTGTTTTTTGGTTTTCAAATTAACCTCCCCTATTATCTGTTACATAGTCTCTTTAAGATGTCAAACGCCATTAAAAAAGGGCCGAAGCACCTGAGTCATAGTTTGTTTCATCATGGTTTGGTTCGGATTCTGGTAGAAAGCGAATTGGGGAAAATGGGTCGGTCCTGGGAGCAGTTCATTGAGGATAATGGATTATCGAAGTTCTGCCATTGCATGTACAATAACCCTGATGACTGTGGGAAACATCGGGTTGTGGGTTCAGTTTCGCCTAAAAATCCTGTGTCGAATCCTAGCCCTAAAAACTCAGAGCCCTCGCAGACTCCTGTGGTCAATGTTGAGGATACTCGCCCTACTCCTGTGCATAATGGTCGCCGAGCCAAAATTTCGGGGTTCTCACCTGTCACCCCATCAAATACGAGGGGCAAAAATGTTAGACCACGAGGAAACACTCCTGACCTGAGTAGGAGACTAACACGCAGCATGGCCAGAGCCAAATTTGTCAAAGGGCTTAAAAGGGACAAAATTAATGTTGAGACAGTGGTAATCGACGTTGAGGAAATTACCACGTCTGCTCAGGGAGATGATAATGTAGTTTATCCTGATCAAAGGACCGATTCTGTCGACCCAAGTCCTATGGTGAATGTTTCAGAAATTCCTGAGAATCCTTTACTTTCTGGTGAAGCCCAGCCCGTTCAGACAGAAGTGGAAATTGTGCCTGAGTCGAAAATCCTATCAGTCGAGGGCAAGAAGATTTCAGAAGCTCACGTGGAGTGCGTGACCGATTCGGTCATGAATGAAAAATCAGTTAAAGTGAATTCCTCTATTTTGCATAAGAGCGGCGAAAGCATTCACCCTTTGTTCGTTAACTGTCTACTGGACAAGGTCCGTAGAATGGAGGAAAAAATTCGTGAGGTGTCTGCTAGCAGAGATTTGTTGAAAATCGATAATATGGGGATGAAGGAGAAAATAGATGTAAGCGACAAACATTTGGTGCAGTTGAAAAACCATAAGAATAAACTCATCAGGCGTGTCCTGAAATTGCAGGACGAAAATCAGAGGAATGAAGAAAAGTTACGAGAGCTGAACGCTCAGATCGCTTTAATGCAATTTAAAACACCTTCGCCCAGTCACTCCAGTGGAGTAAACATTCAGGTCTTTGGTGCCCCAGTGAATATATAGTTTCTAATCATGGTTTGTTATATGGCTGAATGTCAGGTAATTCGTTATGCTGAGATTATTTGATCTATAATTCTATTTTACCTGCTGTTACGATTTTCTAAATATTTCTTTTGTGGATCGCAGATATTAACTCCCCAAATTTTGAAGAGATCAGCGTAATCCCTGTTTTGCTGGAATCGAATCACGGAATGGAGAAACAGTTTGACAGGTTCCTCTGTTTTATCTTACGATCCTGTAGGCTGAGAGAGAGATTAAGGGCTAAAAGAAAAACGACAGGTTTCACTTGTCGTTTTCCTTTGGCGATTAGTTAGGGATCGTGAAGATTTGTTTTTGATCCCAAATATGCTATCATGGGTAAAAAGGAATGTATTTAATAAACTGTTGGCATTATGCTTAAGGGAGGGGAATACTATTGTAATGCAAGTACTGAACTGCTGGTTCTAACCGGATGGGCTGCTAGGAGGTTTCCTGCCTGTTGACATTTTGTTTTGGACTGGTGATGTTGGATTTACGTCTTATTAAGTTTTACAACTGGTTTGCGTTTATCACATCTTGCAGTTGTTAGTATTTGTATTTCTTAATTTTATATCTTTCGTTATAATTCATTTTCATTAATTATGCGAAAGTAATCTTTAAAGTATTCGCTGCTTCTGGTTTTCAGTTATATTGGTATAATCTGTCATGTATTTAATAATTGTTATTATTGGTATATGATAGTTAGTAATGCATGTATTAATTTGCAGGCTTTAAATGTCTTTACTATTCTGCAAATGAGATTTTACATTACGTTTCCCAGTGTTTACTGAGAATCAGTATTAGTTTCATTGTGCTCCTGATTGGGATAGGGGTTAGAGTAGGACTTTAGGATTTATTTAATGTTATTTTTCTGCATGATATTAAAACTGTGAATATGATTACATATGTTTCTGCAGAGACATATTTAGCTTACTCCTTGATGTGAATGCTGTATATTTGTGTATATGGTTAACAGTAGTGTATTAGTTTTTGTTTGTTTCTGAATTCTGCTGTATCTATATAACAAATTTGTGTATAGTGTTTTCATATAACAGTAGCATAAAACTCAGTTTTAACTCTAATTAATCATTAAAGTTTAAGCACCTACTAATCGATAGCACTAATTACCCTTTTAGGATCCCAGGCTAACAGAGCCTATAAACCTGTCGGGAACGAGCCTATAAACCTGTCGGGAACGACTACCTGAAACAGCTTGGAACCTGTTCTAAGGATCCCGGATTGGGTCGTTTTCCCCCGTTGCGGGCAGAATCAGAAACGCCCGTCAACAGATTCTTGAAACTGAAATGATCAAGCCTTTGTGTGAAATACTTTGTCTCGTACTCGTACTGTGATGATTGTAAAAATGAATTCTCTTGGTTAATTATTGAAAATTTGCCGAGAGTTCTGGGTCTCAACAAGGAAGGGCGCCATGCATCCCCTTCACAGCTCATCATAAATAACAAGGCCAATAACAACAAGCCCGTCCATAGCTTCTCCATGGTCATAACTTCTACAGACTTTAAATTATTGTCTACCAAACACACAGAAGTTCAGATTTTTCAATAGGCTTCAGTTAGATCGATAATATAGTAGATTTCAGCTAGGAAAACCGGTGACAGAACTTAGTGGTAGCCGACACATCCACGTATACGGCACAGATGCTTGTCCAGCCATGAACTCGCACTATGGTATATGCTGATTTCATCTATAAGCACTGCATATCATAGTAACGGTTAATTCTGTTAAGTGTTGAAGGTGCGCGGACATCGATCAGAAGCTGTCCAGATGTCTGTGCTTGAAACCCTAAGGAGAGGTGGGTGGCTAACTAGAAACATAATTTCCCAAACGAAAGAAAGTGGATGGTAGTTTTTGAAGGGCACTTCAGACTTATAATTAAATCTGAAACCAAGAAATTATCACAGACTCTGAGAAGCAGTAGAGAAGCAGTCAAACGCTTCCAAGGATACAGAGGAACCAGATGGTTCATTGATTTGCGAATGTTTTTAGTAATATTATTTTAATTTGGAATATCAAATTATATTATTATTAACTATTGCCAATAATTTGGATTCAAAGTAAACTATTTGAAAAACATCAAACAAGGAAATTATAGTCATTTCCATGGATAAACATCAAAAAATGAAATTATAGTCATTTATGTGGATAATAAACAAAGAAATTACGAAGGCATTTCCATTGATATCATTTATGTGGATAAACATCAAACAAAGAAATTATGAAAGTCATTTCCATTGATATCATATATATTTCATTTGCATGGATATCATATATACTAGTAATTGTCTTAGGTGCAATAATATGTTATTGTTGGAGAGTTTAATAATTAAAAAAGAGAAAATAAAATGAAATTATGTTTGGAGAAACTTCAAAAAAATGTATAGACTAAATTGTATCTATGTTAAATAGTTGGTCTTGTATCAAGATTTGAAAGCAGTAAACACTAGATTATGAATTTGACAACAAAATCAAACAAATTTTCAAAGTAAGTTAAATAAAATTCAATTTCCAAAACACATTAGGTCAAATGGATAGGGGCCTGAAGTTTAAGGATGGTCAAAATCCTCATCACCCATCTAAATGTATAGAATATCTAAGTGTATAGAATAGGACTAACCACCTATGAGAAACAATTTTCTTTCTAGTCCATCATCTCCATGCCACAATGTTCAACAATCACCGTCCTTGTAATTAAGTAATTAAGTATGTAAAAGTACTCTTTCCAGCCAAAAATTTGCATGGATCGCTTGTCCTAGTGTGGGGCTGTAGGAGACTTTGTCAATCATAATTCATAATTCCTATTCCGATCTTTACTCTGCACCAAATCATCTTCAGTCCCAACTCCGTGAAACATTTGATTACGCAAATTTCGCTAAATTTGCAAGAGGCGTGTAGAAGCGAAACTGCTGGTCGGAACTCCACGACAGATCATTTTATCTCAATCCTCCATTCTTATACGTCGCTGACCACCAGCACAAACCCTAAAGAAAACACAATTGCTTGCTTGCCACGACCGCATTCTGTTTTTGTTACAAACCCTAACGGTTATAATTTGACTCGTTAGGTACTCGATTAAACCCCATGTGTCCTAATTTGGCCGGTTGCGTCCTTGTTTCTTTTCTTCTTGAACCCTAGCAGGCCAGGCTCTTTCTTTAGAGCATTCTCTGGCTGGCTAGTTAACCCTAAAATGTGCACAAAAGCGAAATACCGTGTCATGAAAGTTCCAGAGAAGTAGGTCAATAGAAGAATTTCTTACATTCCATGCACACGTGTCATATTCGTATTCAGATCCAATTAATTAAAGAGTCTTAGCTTTTACATTCTTGTCGGTTAATTTAGTCGGTAGCTGTTTCCTTAGCCAATAATTAACATTTTCCCCGATGTTACATGGCAACTTACATATTCGGTTGTGCGAAACCATGGCCCTGCGACAATTTGTTTTTTTGACATCCAAACAAATTCAGGTAACGGAATCTACTGGTATGTGCCATGCGCTTCCCGTGTTTGCTTGATGATGAGGAACTAACAATTCCATAAAGTTGTCGCTGTTTCAATATCTCTGGGAGAACCAGATCAACGTCTGCTAATTCCATCAGTTACGATTCACAGCCATGCCATCCCTGGAAGAGCTCATTCGCTCAAAAGAAGACAGAGATTTTCAACCCTGTAAGTTTTGTGTAGAATTTGGGTGGAAAAATATGAACTAGAATCACAGAAAAATGTTGAAAGGTCAAATCGTAAAATGGCGATTGTGTTCAAGACACCTTGAATTCTGTTGATTTCCTATTTATACTAGTCTATAAAAAAAACTTGCATATTTGTATAACATTATAAATTTATAATAAAATATAAATAAACTATTCTCACAACAATGATATTAATTTATAGTCTTATAAGCTATTATTTCTCATTTCCTATTTATGCTAGTCTATAAAGAAACTTGCATATTTTTATAACATAAGTCAAGAATATTACTAGAAGTATGTAAGGAAGCTTGAATATGCTTGTTTTATGCTACATTGCAATAACCTATATCGTATTTAAATGGACATTTTTTAATTCATTTTTGTTTTAATTTCTTTCAAATTGTAATTATATTTGTTTTATCATATATTTTTATAGCAAAATTATCCTATTGCTATATATTTTCAATCTCTTCTTAGGAGGCAGGTACTAAGCAACTTTGTTGCTTATTCCACTTGTTTATTATTATTATCTTTGATTCTAATGGCATTTAAAATAGTGAGGTTCTCTACAACCTAGTATGGGGGAGATGATGCCATGTAAAGTTATGTTACCAAAAATAACAAGTAATTAAAAAAATTAAGTCGACTCATAAAATAAAAATATATGAAAAGTAATTAAAAAAATCAATGTCAACTTATAAAATAAAAAATTAAAACTGAAACGTGGATCTATCAAGCAAGAGAGGGATCAAGTTTCTTGAGTTTAAAATTTAAAAAAAAAAATTACACCTCAAGAAAATGGATCCCTCTCGTATTTGGTAGATCCAAGTTTAAAACAGATCTATGTTAGTTTTTCCATTCCTTTCCTTCTAGATAATCATACTTTAATTTATTGTATGCTTACCCCATCTTCTCCTTGTATAACTTTACTTTATTTATATTTCATCATTAGTATTTTATATTATTTTATCTCTAGTTATCATTAATTCCTAACCTCACTTTCTCCATTATTTCTTTATTATTAATTTTTTTTTAAATTTTTTTTCTATTGTTATTTATTCTTACATAACCTCTCATGTTCATTTATACTTTATAACACTTAACTAATCCCTAAAGATCATATATTATATATTATATTTATCTTCCCTAAAAGTCACTTGATTCTTTTCTATATTCTTATGAGCTTATAAACAAACCATTATCAGTGGAGTGTAATCTCGAAATGTTGGAACTATTTTTTTTCAGAAGAAAAAATACCAGTCTTTGTTATTCATTGAATCAAAAGACATCATTTACATATCCAAATGGAAACTGATAAAACAGATCCATCTCTTGCATGAGATAAGACATATGCAAAGCAGAAAATCAAGAAACAAAGTCTAAACATAGCAAACTTTCCTCATCATCCCTGAATGATCAGGTTAGAAATACTGATAATATCTGAAGAGAACTTTAAACATACATTTCAGAGCAAAAACAGGCTGGCAGATTGGACTCAAACAGAACAATCAGGAGTTCACCCTCATCTGTTGGACAAAAACTAAATGTAGAAAAATCAGAATTTACTAAAATAGTTCCAGACTGCCATGGGAAATAACCATACCTCCAATGTTTTTGAAAAAGAAACAAATCCCATATCCAATAGCAAATCTTTTTTCGAAATTTCATCTGCCAGCGCATTATGCTCACGAAAAGTATGTTTAAAGATCACTGAAGGGGCCAATTGAATCAAATATCTTATGTCGGAACACCAATGCATCAGTGATGGAACATCAAGTGCTGAAATATTGTTTAACCAAGAAATAATAATCATGGAATCACCATAAATCAACTGCAAAGGAATGCCCATCATTAAACCGACTCTAAGAAGAGCTCAAATAGCTAATAATTCTGCTTTGGTATTCGTGCTACTACCACATACCATAGAAAAACTGAAGAAGTGAGAGTCATTGATGTAAATCACAAAACCTACACCTCCAATATTTTCCGCAGCAGCACCATCAAAGAATCCACATGGAAAGCTTTTTAAAGGGGAAGGACCAGGATTACGAGATTTATGAGAAAAAATCGGGACAGGGTAGGAGAAGGCCAATCCTTCAATCCTGGAAATTAGAGCTGAGAAAGATGGTTTTTTGTTTTCAAATAAACAATGATTCCTAAGAAGCCAAATTCCCCAAAGAATGAACATCGGAATATATCTTAAAGGGGCTGATTGCTCAGAATAGGAAAACCAATGGTCCAAAAAGGAATGGACAGAGCTAAATACTGGGAAGGAGCATGAGAATTTTCCAGCAAAATATTTGAAAATACTGACAGAGAAGGGACAGCAGAAAAATAAATGATGGATATCTTCCAGATTATTTTCACAGAGAACACATCTACTGGGCCCCAAATATCCTCTTCTTTGTAATTGATCCCAGGTCAATATCTTTCCTTTAAGAATCAGCCAAATAAAACATTTTATTTTCAGAGGTAATTTCAGGGTCCATAGGATTTTCAGAACTGAATCATTAATTTCTGTACATAGATCAGAAATTATGCATTTATAACCTTCAGCAGCACTAAGAGGACCTATATACTATTATGAGTCCATAAAAAAGTAACAATTTGATTATTGAGACGAATACGGCCAAATTCCAGTCCTCTAGTATAGTTGTCCCAAGCTATTTTCCACTCACCAGAGAGATCAAGATATTTAGAAGAGAACCAATAACCAGCGGAGAGAGAAGATTGATTGCGAGCTTGGGCAAGGGAACTGATACCATAGTCTTCTAAATAGTCCCTTAAATCTTTTGGAAGAATAAAAGAATAACCCATACCAATGATAGGATCTGCACCCAAACTGATGAACTCTCCATTCCCCACTTTCCAAATGATGCCTCTGCCAATCCAGGATAAAGTGGAGATGAATCCTCTCCAGATAATTGAGGCATTCTGTTTAATGAAGTTCTTATCTTTAAACCAAATATGAAGAGGTTTATTTTTCAGATATTTAACAGCAATGAGAGAGTTCCAGATACCCTTGCTATTAATGGCTAACCAAAAGCTTTTCATCCTCAAGGAAAGTCTGAAACTAGGAAGATGCTTAATTCCCCATCCTCCATGAGAAGTGGGACGAGCCAAAAGATGCCAATCCACAAGATGAAATTTTTTAGTCTTTGATGAAGAGCCCCATAGAAAAGAAAAGATCATCCTTTTGAGCTTTTCTAAAATAGAGGATGGGATCGGGACCAAAGCCATCCAATAAACTGGCATGCTTGATAAAACAGAACGAATGAGTATAAGTCTGCCTCCCATTGACAGGAGTCTATTTGTCCAATGGGAAATTTTCTTTTCAATCTTAGATACCAGCCAGAGCCAATCCTTTATCAAGTAACCTGATGGCTTAAGAAAGTAGCCAAGATAACCAAATCCTTTTCGAATCTCATCCACTTTGAAAGGGAGAATATCAGTAATACTATGGATGGTATCCAGACTTAATTCATTATGCAGAAAACTTGACGTGTTCACATTAATGCACATACCTGAGGCCTCATAGAAAGAATCAAGAATGGCTTTGTAAGCTAACCATTCCTCAAGAATACCCAAGCCAAATAGGATCACATCATCTACTAAAAGTAAATGAGTAAGAGAGATATGATGTGAAATTTTGATACCTTTAATCTTCCCATTTCGTTTAGCATCTTCAATCAATAGGCTTAGCCCTTCAATGACCAGAATAAATAAGAGGGGGGATAGAGGGAACCCCTGCCTGATTCCCCGAGAGGAAGAAAAAAAGGGGGATGGAGAGCCATTTACTAACACAACAAAGTTGGCTGAAGAAACGCATCCCATAATCCAATTTACCCCAACAAGGGGAACCCCAATTTGAATGAGAAGAAGATGGATGAAAGTCCAATTAACTCTGTCAAATGCTTTAGTTAAGTCCAATTTGAGAATAAGAGCATTTCTTTTTCTGGAGTTGACCGAATGGAGAACCTCTTGGGAAATAGTAATGGGTTCAAGGATTTGGCGATTTTTAAAAAAACCAAATTGTTGAGGAGAAATAGCTTCATCAAGGAATGGCTTAAGCCTCATAGCCGCAACTTTAGATATGAGTTTATAATAGAGGTTACACAAGGAAATGGGTTGAAAGTCTGCAAAGGAGGTAGGCAAATCAGTCTTAGGAATGAGAGCCAGGAAAGCAGAGTTGAGAGCAGGCGACACTCTGCTTGATAATCTGGAAGATTCCACCATTTCAACAAGAAGAGGGCCCAAAAGATAAAAAAAATTAAGATAGAACTCTACCGGCCATCCATCCGGGCCAGGAGCCTTATCTTTTTTAAAGAGTTTTAAATCCTTTTCAACTTCCATTAAAGAGACAGGGCTAGTAAAGGCTGAAATATTTTCTGGACTGATAAAGGATGGACAGAGACGGATAACCTTGAGTTGAGCTTCCAAATTGGTCATGTGATCATCTTCAAACAAGGACTTAAAATGACGAACAGCAAGATCTTTTAGACTTTTATCCTCAGTAACCCAATTGCCCATATCATCTTGCAGACTCCAAATTGCATTGTGATTTTTGCGGGCTGAGGCTACAGCGTGAAAAAACTTAGTATTAGCATCCCCTTTTTGAGCCCAAGTAATTCTGCTTTGAAGTCTGGCTGAATTAATTTCATGATCAACCATTTTTTGGAGGTCTTTTTTAAGAGAATTCAATTTTTGCTGCTGTTCTTGATTTAAGATTGTTGAATGGGAGGAAAGTAGAATAGAGTTTATCTCCTTTTCCAAAACAGTAGATTTCTCTTTCATGACAAAATGATAAATAGACGAAATGTTGGAACTATTAAACTTTAACATAATTCAATCTAGAAATTATGTCTAATTGTAGAAATATGCACTCTAAAAGAAATATAAATATTCTAAAGTTTAAATAAATTCAAATGGTCCACTTAGACGAAATGAAAAGAGGTTAATAAGTTTGACAAGTAACTCAAATGGAACTCACCCTACCTTTTCAACCAGAATCTAAAAAATGACACGCTCATAGATAATGTGGAGATACTTGTTTACATAGATGGGAGACATTGCCAACAATTTATTGGAATGATATATGAAAAGGTTGATGCATTGTTTTCTAGTGTGCTTTGTTATGGCTTTTTACATTAAAATATTGTGTATTTGGGAATTTAAGAATGTGTCTAACTTAGTTTTGTGTGCAACTATACATATATATATATATGAGGGAAGTATAGACTAGCATTTGCACCGGGAGGTGCAAAGAAAAGCTGAGGGGGTAAAAATATTGAAAGTGAAAACCAAGGTTAAGATAATAAGAATTTGTTTAATTTTAATATTAACAAAAATATATTTCATGGAAAGAAGATTACATTGCAAAATAGAAAAATGTATTTACTAATAAGAATAAAGATTACTGAAAATGTTAACATATAGTTAATGTAGCTTTTCATAAGATAGGTATTACAATTGATGCTTAGAATATTTTGAATTTAACAAGAAGATTTATATCATTGTTGTGAAAGGGCAACAATCCTTTCCCTTTGACTAATTCCCAAGTTTTTTTTAATCTTTTGTTGATGATTTTTTTTGCAGTTGACACGTAGAAGATGCAAAAAAACAGATAATATTCAAATAAAACATTTTTGACAAAATAGATATGAAATGCAATTTGAAAATGAAATATGCAAATGTTTATTGATGTCAATGTTAATTTTTGTATGCAAGTTCAATGACAGATAGGAAAACCAATTGTTTTGTTGTGCATGGGAAAAAATTCAAGCAACATTTGGATGTTTTCTTTGTCATGGGTCAATGTATAGGATAAATGTTGATTAAAAACTTGAACTCTACCATAAATGGAATATGGAATAATACTTTGAAGGTCTGCTGGACTTAGCTATGCAGAAATATGTTGAACTTATGAACATGATAAAATGTGCAATTTGGAAATTGAAATCACCTTTTCTATTCACTTAACATAAGTAATGCAAATTTTTTTTTTAAATTACATGCAATTGAGAGTTGTTTGGAAACAATTGAGAAGAGAAAATGCAGGGTGGTAAGCAACATAATTGAAATTGAAATCACTTGACAGAAGTAATGTAAAAAACAAACATTACCTAATGACTAATGACTATGAACATCGTAACCAATGACTATGAACATCGTAACCAATGACTATGAACATCATAACCAATCCTTGAACCTATCAAATAACATAACCAAGCCTTTATGTTTGCATCAACATTTGTCAAGAAAATAAAACAATACATGAGAGAAGAAGACAAAAAATGTACCATGGGGAATCAGTATACTTGAATAGTTGATTTGTAATAGCAGCATACACAATAGACATGTGCTTTATGGCCTTTGAAAGTATACAACCTTGAACCACTAACAACATCACAATCAAGTTTATCAACTTGAAATGTTCAATATTAGCAACGTTGCCAAAATATAGACTTATATATGCTAAGTGTTTATAGTTTTGTCATCACCATAGTTAATTATATATCTAAGAAAATGAGATCATTTCCCAAAGTTTAATTAGATAACAAAAAACTAATAAATGGTGATTTCAGTAAAGCAACCAACACAATTTAATATAATATGTAGAGAGAACATATTTTTTATGCAACATAGGTCTGATTTGTATTGGTAAATAAGATGAAGCTTGTTACAAGAATCAAATGAGAGGGTTCAAATTCTCATCAATAAATATGGAAAGATGCATTTGCAGCTCAATACACCACATGAGCTCCAAGTGGTGGAAAAACTCTATAAATGCTCACTTAGCATTGATAAATGTATTGTAAATCTAATATAATTGTAAAAACAATTTCAAGAAATTATTAGAGAGTGAAAATAAAAAGGGAACAAACACCATAATAAATGAAGCTATGTTTTATAGCAGCAACTATGGAACTGACTTGGGAAATGTGTTCTACAATGGTTCTTCCTATGTTGTGGAATAAAGAAAGTTGAACGCTATTATTTCTCCTACAGAAAACAAAGTTGAAGCCACCTTTAGAAGGAAGTTTGACAACATTATTTCTACGGATTTGCAAATGGGAATAGAAGCCCTGTAAAAAAGAACAGGTTCCATTATTAAAATAGTAAATTAATAGCATGCATGAAACATGTGAAAAGTTCAACGATATTCAAAAGCATACAAGATTTGAAACTCGTGGAATGCAGATTGAGTATATGCTATAAGCTTCAAAAAGTATAGCTTTATTTTTGCAATTTGACACTTTCCAAACTCGAAATTGCGAGAAAGGAGAAAGAGAAACCGATCACTTGGGTTTTATAATTTTTGGTGTTGTGGTGGTGAGTTAAAAATGGTATAAATAATTTCAAATATGGGTTGTTCCTTGTTTTTTTTACAAAATTGATGTTCCCAATTGACTTTAATGAATGAAAGAAAAACCATTAAGTAATTGGGAAGTATACACATCATGAAAGCACCCCCAAGAGATTTACAAAATTCACTAAAAACCAACAAAAATAACTCAAAATAAGGTAAATGAAGGTAGAAATATTGCAGTTGTTTGTAAGCTTATTGATACCACTAGGTGTTGGAAATTTGGACAATTCTGAGAGAGGGGGGTGAATTAGTATTGATAACTTTTAACAATTTAAACCACTTTTAATTTATTCATTAACTCACATTATCAACAAAAACACACATAACACAAATTTATCATGGAAACCCAATTGGGTAAACCGCCAATACGTTATATTACTACAAAATTGTGCTTACAAATAGTTTCTTCCTACTTCTACAGACAAGGATGGTATTAAACCCCATTTACCGGCAACTAACGGAAAGAGGCTTCAACCCCCTAGTTTTAACAGCTGCTACTAAAAGGATGCTACGACACCCTATTTACCAGCTACCATTGGAAGGAGGCTTCGACCCCCTAGTAAGCATGTTTCTTACCCTAGCGCCTCCCAACCTCCCTCATATGATAATTTGCTCTCTGACTGTACTTCAATCGACCTGTGAATTGAAAGTGCAGAGACAAATATTTGAAGGTCTAAAATATTATTTATTATACCCTCAAATATTCAAGAGTCACCTACCTTCATCGTGACTCTCCAAGACAACTAAACTAATTCGAAACTAATTCTCTGTTAATAAAAATTTTACTGTTTAATTTTCAAGTCGCGACCTTCTGCATTTTCCTTTCCACAACGTACTTTCTGCAAGATAATTTCTGTACCATTGATTTCTTGCAAACTCTTTCTAGACCGTTGATCTGATGCTGATTACCTATTGCGGACGCCTGGTTTGCCTTTTCTCAAAATGTCCTTCTGCAACTACCTTTTTGTAAGATACTTTCCGCACCATTGATTTCTTGCGGACTCTTCCCTGGTCGTTGATCTTTAGATCAGATACGAATTGTGGGTTGTGGGTTTTCCAAATTTCTTAAAAACTACTTACACAATTTCCTTTTTGTAATTTTTCTTCCACACCGTCAATCTCTTGCGGAGTCTTTCCTCATCGTCGATCTTGCAAATTGTGGATTGCGGGTTTTCCAATTTCGTTCAAACTACTTCCGCAATTCCCTTTCCACGAAAATTATTCCGCACCGTCGATCTTTGCGTACTCTTTTTCGACCGCCGATCTTGATTATTACGAAATGCGGAACCACACTTTCCCATTTTGGACCTCCGCAATTTTCTTTTGCAACTTTGTTTCCACATTTCTTCTGAACCGTCGATTTCCTTGCGGGTTCACTCCTGAGCGTTGATCTACGATCAAATATAGATTTATGGATCTTCACTTTTATTTGTATGGAAATCATTTACCAGCATTGATTTCCTCAAAAATCGGATTCCGCAATTTCTCTCGAATGATTTGGACCGTCCAATTTTTTACTTCACTCTAGCATTCAGGAATGTTATTTTCCACACATACCTATTTTGTGGGTCTTATTATAGACCATTGATCTCTTTCTCTTGAATGATATCGGTCATCCAAATTTTCTTTGGGTGCTTCCATTGTTTGATTTACGGATCCATCTAAATCTTCTTAGTGCTTCATACTGTTATCTGCCACTGCTCACTTTGCGGATCTTTCCCTTGTCACTGAATTGATCTTTCCCCTCTCACTGATTTTCTATTCTATTTTGTAATTCCTTTGTCATTACTGATATTATTTGACATCAATGACAACTATTTTCAGCAATCTCCCCCTTTGACATTAATGACAAAGGTTTATTCTTCGTGACAGCTCCCCCTGTCAACATATCTCCCCCTGACATTATTCCTTTTTCTCTTTTATTTATTTATTTATTGTAAGGAGATTACTCCCATATTTTTCCTAATATTCTCAAATCCTTCTTTGGGTAGTGGCTTTGTGAAAATATCAACTATCTGGTCTTTGGTGTCAACATATTCTAGTTTGACAACCTTTTGTGACACTTGATCTCTTATAAAGTGATATTTTATTGGTATGTGCTTTGTCTTGGAGTGCATGACAGGGTTCCTTGATATACTTATGGCACTCATATTGTCACAACTTATCACTATCATATCTTCATATTTTACAAGTAAGTCTTCTAATGTCTGTTTCATCCAAATGAATTGAGTACAACATAATGCAGTAACAATATATTCAACCTATGTTGTAGATAATGGTATGGAGGATTTTTTCTTGCTTAACCAAGATACCAAACAATTTCCCAAAAAGAATGCTACTCCATTGGTACTCTTTCGGTCATCAATACTTCCTGCCCAATCTGCATCAATGAATGCTTTTAGAGTGAAGTTATTTCTTTTTCGATACCATAATCCATAATCCATAGTACTTTTTATATATCTAAGAATTCTTTTTACTGCAGCCACATGTGTTTCTTTTGGGGTTGATTGAAATTTGGAAACCAAACCTACAACTTGTATTGCATCTGGTCTAGTAGTTGTTACATATAATAAACTACCAATCATTGACTTATACATAGTATGATCCACTTCTAAGGATTCATCATTCTTGCTTAATTTAGAGCCAATGACCATAGGAGTAGTAACAGGCTTGTATTCTTCCATTTTGAACTTCTTCAATATTTCTTTGATATACTTAGTTTGAGAAATGAAAATCCTTTTTTTTTTCTTCTGATTGAGATACTTGCAAACCTAAAAAGAATGTTAGTTCTCCTAACATTGACATTTCAAATTCTTTCTTCATTTCTGATGCAAAGTTTACAGTCAGAATTTGTATATCACTTCCAAATATGATATCGTCTACATAGACTACCACAATGATCATATTTTCATTTTCAAACTTTATGTACAAATTACTGTCAGTGGCCCCTCTTTTATATCCTTGTTGCTTTAAATAATTGTCAAGTCTAGAGAACCATGCCCTTGGATCTTATTTAAGGCCATAGAGCGCTTTCTCAAGTTTGCACATAATTTACATTTTATGACAAGAGAAAACCCTCAGGCTCCTCAAAATAGATTTCTTCTTCAAGTTCTCCATTAAGGAATGCAGATTTTACATCCATTTGATATACCTTAAAGTTTTTGTAGCATGCAAAAGCTAAGAACATCCTAATGGATTTGAGTCTCACTATAGGTGCAAAGGTTTCTTCAAAATCGATGCCTTCTACTTGAGCATATCCTCTACATACTAACATAGCCGTGTTTCTTGTCACATGACCATTGCTCGTTGAACTTATTTTTAAATATCCATTTAGTTCCAATAACATTCATATCCTTAGTTCTTGGGACAAGTTTCCAAGTTTGGTTCTTTTCTATTTGATGGAGTTCTTCATTCATAGAATTGATCTAATCCTCACTTTTGCAAGCTTATTTAAATTTTTTGGGTTCTATTATCGGAAGTAGTGCTTGTTCTTCATCAAATAGTTTTCTTCTTGTTTTAACTCCTGATTCCTTATCACCAATTATTTGATTTTCATGATGATTTTTCTGGACCCACCTAGATGGTGTCTCCATGTCTGATCTCGGGGATTATTCATTCTCACTTCCATGTGATTCTTCTTCCTCTACTCTTTTTCTTCTTCTTCTTCATAATTATCTTCCTTTTTTGTACTTTATTTCTTTCTTTTATCATCTACTTTTTCATCATCAATTTGTTCATCATCCATAGTTTCTTCAATCTGTATTCTTGTTGGTTTAGTATCATCAACAGTTACATTTGAACTTTCTATGATCTTGTCCGACCTTAGATTATAACATTTGTATGCCTTTTTGGTGGAAGAATATCCAATAAATATGCCTTCATCGGATCTAGAGTCAATCTTCCCTAGATTATCATCATCTCTTTTTATGTAGCATTTACTTCCAAAAGTTCTAAAATATTTAATTGAATCTGGTCTTCCAAACCATAGCTCATAAGGCGTTTTGTCACTATTCACTCTGATTTTTCCTCTGTTTTGTACATAGACAACTATATATATTGCTTCTCTCCAATATCCATTATGAATTTTTGCTTCATTAAGCATAGTTCTAGCTGCTTCTTGGACTGTCCTATTCAATCTCTCAGCTACTCCATTTTGCTGGGGAGTGTTTGATGCTGAGAAATGTCTCTTGATAAAATGATTTTTAATTGGATCATCCTTCCAGTGATTAAGCTGTAGTGAAGGATCATGCTCTGATACCAATTGTTGGAAATTTGGACAATAATGAGGGGGAGGGGGGGTGAATCAATATTTATAATTTTTCACAATTTAAACCACATTTAATTTACTCATTAACACATATGACCAACAAGAACACATAGAACACAAATTTATCGTGGAATCCCAATTGGGTAAACCACCAATACATTCTATTACTGTAAAATTGTGTTTACAAATAGTTTCTTCCTGCTTCTATAGACAAGGATAGTATTAAAACCTATTTACCAGCAACTACTGGAAATAGGATTCAAACCCATGGTTTTATCAGCTGCTACTAAAAGGATGCTATGACACCCTATTTACCAGCTACCACTGGAAGGAGGCTTCGACCCCCTAGTAAGCACGTTTCTTACCCTAGATCCTCCCAACCTCCCTCATATGATAATTTGATCTTCGACTGTACTTCAATTGATCAGTCAATTGAAAGTGCAGAGAAAAATATTTGAAGGTCTAAACTATCGTTTATATACCCTCAAACATTAAACAGTCACCTACCTTCATCGTGACTCTCCAAGACAACTAAACTAATTTAAAACTAATTCTCTATTAATTGATTGTTTACTGTTTAATTTTCAAGTCACGACCTTCCGCATGTTCCTTTCCGCAATGATCCTTCCACAACGTTCTTTCCACAAGATAATATCTACACCATTGATTTCTTGCAAAATATTTCTAGACCGTTGATCTGATGCAGATTGTAGATTGCGGACGCATGGTTTGACTTTTCTAAAAATGTCCTTCTGCAATTTCCTTTCTGCAACTAGATTTCTGCAAGATACTTTCCACACCATTGATTTCTTACATACTATTCCTTGTCTATTGATATTTAGTTCAGATGTGGATTAAGGATTGTGGGTTTTCCAAATTTCTTAAAAACTACTTCCGTAATTTGCTTTCTATAATTTTTCTTCTGCACCGTTGATCTCTTGTAGAGTCTTTCCTCATCGTCGATCTTGTGGATTGTGGATTGACAGTTTTCCAATTTCGTTCAAACTACTTCCACAATTCTGTTTCATTAAAAAAAAATTCGCATCGTCGATCTTTGTAAAATCTTTTCCGGCTGTCGATCTTGTGGATAGCAAAACTACACTTTCCCATTTTGGACCTTCGCAATTTTCTTCCGCAACTTTGTTTACGAATTTCTTCTGAATTGTTGATTTCCTTATAGGTACGAACCGTCCTGTTGATCTACGATCAAATGCGGATTTGTGGATATTCACTCTTCTTTGTGCAGAAATCATTCACCACCGTTGATTTTCTCAAAAATCGGCTTCCACAATTTCTCTCGACTTATCTGGACCGTCCAATTTTTCACTTCACTCTAGCATCCGAGAATGTTATTTTCTACATATATCTATTTTTCATATCTTATTTTAGACCATTTACCTTTGTCTCTTGAATGATATGGGTTGTCCAAATCTTCTTTGGTGCTTCCAATGCTTAATTTGTGAATCTGTCCAAATCTTCTTGGTGCTTCAGACTGTTATCTTCCATTGCTTGCTTTGCAGATCTTTCCCCTGTCACTGATTTTATCTTTCCCATGTGACTAATTTTCTATTTGATTTTGTAATTCCTTTGTCATTACTAAGATTCTTTGACATCAATGCCAATTATTTTCAACACCAGGAAGCTTTTGCAATCTTTGGATCATGATACTCATGATTTTTCATGTTAAATTTGTGTAATATGTAAGCATGTCAAATACAAGATTGTATATGATAAATCTTGGACCCAAGTATTTGTAGCTAATAGTTACTGTTTAGAAAGGGTAGAAAACCCAAATCATAGAAAAAAAACTAAGAGAACAATAGGGATTTGATAAATGATATAGATGAAGGCTTACCATATAGTTGAAGCTTATGATCATATAGAGTCTGCAATGGACTTTTTGTCTTTGTTTAATAGTCTCTTCAATGATGAAGTTAATACTTTGAACGGGCTAAGCTGTAGGTCTAAGATATAGTCATATTTCATGTTGCAATAAACACAAAAAAAATTAGCTGGTTATACAACTAGAAATAGAACTGAATGTATTTGTTCATTTCTGAAACTATGCAGATAACATGAAATAAAATAGAACAAGGTAAAATGTATATGTAATATTTGTACAGAGCATAAAGGATAAAAGAGTATGATTGATAGTGTAAAGAGCTACCTATATGAATTGAAAGGAACCAAGGCTTGTATGTTTGGGTTTTGAGTGAGAAAATGTATTCCAAATTCCAAGTGTTCTTGTGGCTGCAAAATGGAATGTCTATTAAATGATAGTACAAGAAAAACATGAACAGTTTAATGAGATTAGAAGTTGGAGAGTATGTTCCTTACCATGGTTGACGTGTCACTTGTAACAAGTCTGCAAGAGCATCTTTTCATTATAGCCCTTGTACATAAAATTAAATGTGTACCAATGACTCAATGATAATCTGTATACCTTTAAGAAATGGTCATAGGACCAAACAAACATTGACTTGTAACACGATTGACAACATTTAGTTTTTTTGTTTTAAAAGAAACTGAGTTTTTTGTTTTTTTATACAAATAGATATATTTTTTTTCTTTGTATTCTAAGGTGATAAGTAATATTTTATTATTATTATTATTAAGAATAGTATTGGAACTAGATAAGTACAGTATAAAAGTGAATTGGGACCTTCTTTATATTCAGAAAGTAAGATTTCACAATTGTATATGCATGTTAGGAAAATTAAAAAATGAAGCTAAAGTGACCCTTAAACGAGGTTTTGTACATACCTGAGAGAGAGATCATACGAAAATATCCAAGGTAGTTTTACAAAGGTAGAGTAGTAAATATAGCAACAAAGAGGCAAGATGAAAATTTTAACCAAGACAGTGAAACTCAAGAAGCTAGTGGACAACATTTTGATTTAAACAAGGACATGCTGAAGACATAATAAAATTAGAAGTGCAAGGCATAATGGACTCAGAAGGAGAAAGTTGATGCTACAAAAAAAAGTTGTACGAAAACTCAGTTAAGAAAAAAACTAGGCAAGCACATAAGACAGTTGTTCAGGTGGGAATTTTACAAACCAATGACATGCTTGTCAGGATGCCATTTCACAACTCAATAAGGTAGATGGAATAGTTTATGAACATTTTTGAATATTTTCCAAAGGATATTTACGTGATTATTCTTCTAGAAGGAAAGCATCCTCTATCTAGAAAATCTTTGTTCTCAATCATAGCATTGCTTTAGACGTGCACCAGAATAAGCTGATAGGCCATGCAAATGTCTGTGTAGGCCTTTGCATGTTGGATCGTGAAACCTTTAAAATTGTTGAATTTAGAAGCAGAAGGGTTATGAATGAAAAGGTGCAATCCTATTATAAAGAAGGTGTGTAGTGAAACCAAGTTAACATAATCAACAAATCATGATGCAAGCAAAATTCCCAAGACAATTGTCAATTTGCTGGTGCAACAAAAACCAATTAACATGACTGCTGTTAAAACACCCAAGGAACCTGTCCAACTTCCTGAGCATGCACATGACAAACACTCAAGTAGTAAACCAAGCTAATAAACCTGCTTCAAAATCCCAGGTAACAGAACCCTTGTCAATACATGCTAGACACATTTCCAACTTCCCGAACACATTTAGGACCAACCCTGAAGCAAAAAACAAAGGCAATAATCAAGCATATGAAACCCACTCAATAGAACCTTGTCAAAAAATGAATCCCACTTAACAACAACCCCTGTCAAATAATGAAAAAAAATTGTCCAACTTCCCAAACATGTGCATTACCAACCCTAATCCAACAAACGAAGGTATTAAGCCAATTCGTTTACCAGGAAAAACCAGGATGAACTCTCAATAAAAAACCAGTGGTAATAACTAGGAAAACCCAGCTAACAGAACGCTTTCAAAACACAAAACCCAACTGCATCGACACCCAACTAACAGAGCCCCAACACGAATATGAAATCGACTAAACAGAACCATGTCAGAAAATGAAACCCACTTAACAAAAACCCCTGTCAAACCATGGAAGACACATGTCCAACTACCCGAACACATGCAGGACATACCCTAAAGCACCAAACGAACACATGCAGGACCAACCGTAAACCACCAAACGAAGTTAATAATACAATGCATTTACAGGAGTCAACACAATTGTCCAAACATGTGTGAAAATTTTCAACCCACCATTTTCCAAGTGAAAGGGCACGTGTCAAAAGCCCATAAGAATTTCCAAACGGAGGTAAAAACAACCATCTGAATCCCAGTCAATAGAACCCTTTCAAAAAATGAAACCTATTGGAAAGTAGCCATTTTCAAACTATGACAGACACTTGTCCAATTGTCTAAGCATACGCAAGAAGAATTCTAAACCTCCAAATGAACACACGTAGCATGAACCGTAAACCACCAAACGAAGGTAATAAGCGAATGCATTTACCATAGTCAACGAAATAACTGTCCAAACATGCATGACAATTGTCAACCCGCCACTTGCAAAGCGATAGGGAACATGTAGGAAGCCCATAAGATGAACTGACAAGGAATTTTTGACATTATGTCTCAGTTTTTTAACACACCCAGAATACGCATGGGCAATTTACCAAAAACGGAAATTGTGCACCCTCAATAAGAAACTAAGGTAATAAGAAAGCATCAAATTTTAGGTAACAGACACACTTGTTAAAACACATAGTAAACAGAGGTAATAAGCTTGCATTGAAACTAATTAATAGGATCCTATGTCAAACAACATGAGACACTTGTTTAAACTAGTGTATTAGATGAAGGATGTATGCTTAAGCAGGAGACAAGGCAATAAGAAGACATATAAAGTTAGTGAATAGAACCTCTACCAAAACATGGAAAACACCTATTCAAATTTCCAAACACAGACAAGAACAAATCTCAAGAATCAAGTAAAGATAAAGACAAGGTAATAAGAAGGCATAGAAAGTTAGTGAATAGAACCTCTACCAAAACATGGAAAACACCTATTCATATTTCCAAACGCAGACAAGAACAAATCTCAAGCATAAATTAAAGATAATAAGCTTGTTTATTTTTCTGCAGTCAACAGAGCACATGTCCAAACACGTGAGACACTTGTCCAACATCCATTTCATGAGCATAAATACACATGTCCAAATGCAACTTGATGGATTAACAAGGAGTCTAAGTTTATTCTTGTTGTTTGAGAGTTGATCTTACAAATGGAAGCTTTTCAACAATTAACAATGGAAGTAAGTTATTTTTACAACATAATAACAATCTACATGTTATATGTTGTAGAACAAGAAAATGAACTGATCTTGAATAGGGATGGGTAGGAATAGTAGACCATAGAGGAAGAAGACACAATAGCGTTAAAAACAAAAGGGCCGGGTTACATAATTAAGGTGGGAATTAGCACATACGACAAAAAAAGGGTTAACATAAGAAAATGGTTAAGCACTATAAATGAAGGTCTGATAAATGGTCTTCACATTGGAAATTGAAACATGCACAAAAAATTTGGGGATAGAAATCGTTTTATCTCTCTCTCAAATGTCCAAGTGTTTAATACACTAATTGAAACTTCTATCATCACCATATAAAGAAGGTCAAAAGTACATGTTGGGAAAAAGTTTTGTAGTATTCATAGAATCAATTGGCACATCATTTTTGGGTCTTTTTTTTGCTAAAAACATATAAATTCATTTGCATTGATAAAAATCTATTTGCAAGGTTTTGAAATCTATTAAAATAGGAAAAAAAGTGTGAGAATAGTACACTTTTTCTAATGTAAGAAAGGATGTAATTTGAAGTGATAATTGAGGATACATGATTCTAAAAGATGTTAATGCATAGAAGAGTTTTTTTGTAATAGTCATGAGCCAACATAAACATTTTACAATTTCAAAGTGAAAGAAACAAGTAAACATAGCGTAAATGTAAGCATGTATTTGCATATACAAGCATACAAGAGAAACCATTTATAGCTATAAACCATTAAATACATTTGATTGTTGCAAAGGGAAGTACATAATTGAACATGGAAAAACAAATGAGCTCTTAAGCATTAACCGCATATGATTATCCCAAATAGAAAGAAACAAATGAACATTGAAAGAAAGCTAAGCATTATTTTAATTCAGCTATGAAAATTGATGAATGTTAATTATATCTACAAATGCATAGTTCAGAATAAAATTTAAAAGCATAGATTTAGAAGATCATATGTGTGTGTGTGTGTGTGTGTGTTTTAAATCATTGTGAAAGGAAATGACAGTGAAAAACAAAATTTGTGATAGCATTTGTAAATGCGCATTTTGAAGTTAAATAAACAATAAGCATATGTAACAGATAAGTGCAGGGAAACCTACAACAAGAGAAGTGAAATTGAAAAAAAAACTGAACTAACAAGTTTATAGTAAGTATATAAAGAGTTCAAATAAGTTCTAAATGGATGTCAGTGGGGGAGTTGACATATAAAAACTGAAACAATATAAGTTGCTAGAAACAAAGCCACCAAAGCAAATAAGGTAAGTGGCTACAATACAAAAATTGACAAGGAAAGTATAGGTCAATCATATATACATGCTGAGTGATGGCAGCGACAACACCAAGTATAAGAGATTGAAGGACCAAGATGTGGATGTCGCAGCACCAAATATTGTCATATATACCTGACCGTATCTCTTTCATGTATATGCATAAAACATTGTAGAAGTTTCTTCAATATAGAAAACAACTTTGTGGTTGGGAATATGCAGGTAGTTATAAGCATAGGCGATTCTTGAAAGCTGGTCGTTTCCAGCTGTTGCATTGATTTTGTATGCTCGTCTATTTGCTGATAGTAGTAGGAAATTTTTTTCAAGTATGCCAAGTCAAGCTCTGTTATGCAGGAAGGAAATTGAACACATTGGAGAAATTCTTTCAATTTAAAGAGACTCATTCTTTGAACGAATGTAATTAATTGGAATAAGAGAGGATGATTTCAAGTATCTCTCTTTCTCTTGTAATACTTCCCTTTGTTCCTTAATTTGTTGATAGTACTATGGAAGTGTAATAAAAGATGGCATATTGATATCTGTTTGATGATCGGAGCAGCAACAAATATATGAATATTTTGTATATTTTTTGCATTTTACAAGCAAGAACAAATTAGAATGTATACCAACTTCCCTTTTTTGAGAACAAAAAACTAGTTTTTCAAGTAATAAAACATATATTGGTAATACAACATGGACATATTAAAACAATACACAGTAACACATTAAAGTATATGAAAGCAAATTTAAACTTGATGCTAACAAAGGAACATGTGATAAAGTGGTTAATTGCTTTGTTGAATTGAACCAAGAAATGGGGAAACATATAAGTAAATGATACATCTCAAGAAGAAGCACATTCTATTTACTTTGCAATTGTAAGAATACATTAAATAATGGTATCAACATAAGTGTGACCAATAGAAGAAGTGTTATGATCACAAATATATGTTTAAAGGAAAAATAGTACATCTATAGAGCAAACAATGAAAAGCTTCAAGAAGAACGTGGTTTTAAAGACTTTGAAGCAAGTAAGCTTTCCTCTTTTTTCCTACGTTGGACATATGGATTGTCTTGCATTCAAGAGTATCTATGAAAAGAGAATCCTGGAGAAATGTGAAGGCACGGAAGAGATTTAAATCTTGATATTGTAGTGAATGTAAGTCGTTATCTATCAATGTTTCCAATATCTATTGTTGCATTTTGTAGGGTCACACCTTGTGCTTTATGAATCATTAAACCCCATGCCATACAAAGTGGTAGTTGTATACACGTTCCTCTTGTTATGGAAGAGATGGGAACATAAGTAGTATTAGAAGCATCCCATGGGGGTCCTTTGTAGTGGAGGAATTCGACAACAATAGAGGATGGTAAGCTAGGAGGTTGTTCGTTAGAGTTGTAGACAATGTCAATGATTTTTCCAAGTGAGCTGTTAACAAGGCTTGATCCAACCCATAAATTAGTAGTTAACATGACTTGTTGACCAATAGCAAGAAGGAACTTTAATGGTAACTATTCATCATCTATGGATTGACGAACATGTTTTTTCCTTTGTTCTGCAAAGCAATGTGCAATTGGCATATTAAGGTGTTTGAGCATGTGTTTGGTGTGTAGTGCAACGGAACTATTAGTGCCATACAAGTGGGTAGATAGTTCAAATGAACAATTTTCTACTTGTGAAAGGAATGAGGTTGTTCTTGTCATTAGGAGTGCCTAGTATTCAAGAGTTGGTGTTGCATTTCGAAGGTTTAGTAAGAGTTGGAAAAATGAAATTTGAAAAGGGCTATCTCCTTGTTGTTGGGAAATGGTTTTGAGCGTGACAAAAGTATCAAATATATGCTAGAGAGCAATTCCAAGGGATGAGCCTGCATACATGGGGATGTACTTTACATGAGGAAATTACCCAAAGTCAACAATAAGGATCATAGAACAACCACCAAACAAGATTGTACAATGCGAGGGGAAAGCTTCATGTAAGTGTGCATCAATTTGAGTTAACATTTTTGGGCCAATAAAGATCATTTCATTGATGATAATATAGAGAATATGGCAGAGTTCTTCTTGAAGGTTTGAAAGGGATTGACCTTCAAGAGGGTGCATTTCAACAATGGGTATTCGAAGAGAAGAATGTATTGTAAGTGCATGTATGTTAAAGGAAGAAACACTAGTTGGAGCTAAGAGAAGCAGTGGGGAGGCAATTTGTCCAGATGCAGTTTGGAGTGCAGATTTCAAGCAAGATATGAGGTAAGATTTCCCAGTGCCTGTAGTACCTTAAATGACCATTTTGAGTGGTTGAGAAGGTGTACTGTATCTAAAATAGGAAATGACAATATCAAAGGCTATGTATTGTGTGGGAGACAAGGAATCAAGTGAATTGTACAATGAGGGGGTGTCTTCATGTAGTTGGGTGGACAACTGATTGAGGTCAATGAATGATATCATTGTTTCATGCAAATGGGTGGGTATATTGTTTGTGTCCAATTGTCATTTTTGTCAAAATCCTGATGTCTAAGCATTTCAAGGTCATCAATATGGATGTTGTTTCCTGGTCTGATTTGAGAGAGAAGTTCCCATTCATCCATGGTATGGGGAAAGGGAAAGGGAAAGGGAATTGGATCAAAGTTTGAATCATCATATGGAGGTGTAGAGGGCTCTTCTTTTATGCGTTCAACATGCCAGAAAACATATGTGTCTTTAATGCAATGCCAATGATAAATAATTTCAGAACTTGTTGTTTCAATATCCTCAGGGAGGGCACGAAAAGGTTTGAATATAAGAAGTTCACTCCAACAAAACGGTTCAAAAGTTGAAATTTCAAAGGGAGGAATGGAAGTGAATTGTGGAAAGAATCTAAAAATATTCTGACACAAGTTTAGTTTCCATGGATTTTTTTTTCCTATTAGGTGAGAAAGACCAAGAATGAGCAACTTTAAGCAGGGTTAGATGTTCAAGAGCAAGGGATATTTCCATTTATGAAAATATGAAGAGGGGGGGGGGGGGGGGGGGGGGGGTTGGAGGGGTGTTAGTAGTGTCATTAAAAACACGACGAAGGACACTTTGGCTCACATTTAGGCAAAAAAGTGACGGCTGCAAAGCATAAGAGGGGGTTTTTGGAGCATGTGACATGTCTCTAGTGCACTAATGTCTTGTTCTACAATTGTTTGTACAAGGAATACCTTGATTGGCTAAAGAACGGGTCCGACACTTAGTGTTGCATGTGCAAGGAGAGAGAGAATAGCATGGTAGCTTTTTTTATTTTGGCTCTACTTTTCATGCATACTTTGAAATGTATTTGAGGACAACATGTCTAGAAAAAATAGGTTGGAAATCAACATTATCCCTCCATATTGTAAGCATGGCTGGGTTGTGCATATTTAGAAGGGAATCATTTCTTGCAAGATTGTAGGTTTTACGTCCATTTGCATCAATGAATAAGGAATAAGTATCTTGTAGGTAATAAGGAAAACCATAGCGACATTGAACAAATGTTCCTTTTTTGTGAAGGCAAGTTGATTCTAAACATCTGGTGTGCCTTTAAACACAATTTACGACTTCTTCATAGTCAACTGAGTAGTTTGATGCAAATATGGATGGTGATGCAAGACTACATCGATCATTTGTAGTAGAATGATGTAACCCAAAAGTGGACAAGTGGTCGTTACGAGGATTCCAAGTTGTAACATATGTGACAAAAAAGTGGTTTGCAGCTTCAACTGCAAGAACATCTTCCTAGTCTAAGGTGTCCATATTTGGTGCATCTACTAACCAAATAAAACCATGAATGTGTGTGGATCTCCTATGTTTCCATTCATACCTACATGGGAGGAAAATGAATATATTAAAAAGAAATCTTATAAAGTGACAAACACGAAGAGAAGGATAAGAAGGAAGAGATAGTAAAACACCTACACTAAGAATCAGTTATATGAAGGCCTTTTTGAAGCACCTCTTCAAGGAATATTTTGAATCTATTGTGCATGTATTGTGATGTAATGTGTGGATTTGATATGATGTTGTGAATATTCCATTGATGGTGTTGATCTAAACTGGTAGGGCATTCACGAGGCATTAGACCATGCAAATTCAACCATTTTTTGTCAGCCACACTAAGGGTGAAGAAGAACGTTGGTGTACCTTGTTGATTGATCATATTTGTGAGTTCAACTCTACTTTTGTTCCAATACAAGCGTGTTCCATGTAATGAAGACCCAAATCGTGCGACCCTTTCACCAATTTTGTCATTACATTAGAGGAAATTTGGGGTCTAAAATGGGCCTTATAAGAAAACGTGCCAACAATAAATTTTGTGAGTTGGAATTCAAGAACGAATAGAATTTCAATAAAATGAGTCAACCATAATGGTTGAATTGACATGTTTGTCATAAAATAAAACTAATTTTTTTGTTCGTATTTTCGACATATCTCCCTGTGTTTTTACTCAAATTTCAAGTGGGAGAGCTCGTTGGATGTGAAATTAAATTTAAGGTATTTCTTATTTTTGGGGTAGAGGGGTCTGTCAAAACTATGTAGTGTGGGTACTCATTGGATGTGGAATTAAATTTCATATCCAACAAGTTCTACTGCTCAAAATTTGAGTAAAAACACAGGGAGATATGTCGAAAATACGAACAAAAAAAGTAGTTTTTTTCATTCTTCCTCCAAAATTAATAACTATTATTTTATTATTTTCCTTAGGAGGCCCATTTTAGACCTCAAATTTTCTCTAATGGGTGTGTCTTGTGATTGGTTAACAAGATCAAGTATAGTGTGAGGGAGTGTATCTTCAAGGTTAATTTGACAAAAATAGAAACAGTAGCATTACTCCGATGACGCATGATTAGATTGTATATGTAGTATCGGAATCGAGGATGTTTCCCAAATCTGTTGTCATGATAGTGAATGAGGTGAAGTGCATATTCATGCATCTCAACTTGATGAATGTGTGGTTGTTTAAGCACTGATGCACCTGTGGGGAAAAAGGTTGGAAATTCCATGAAAAGAAGGCCTTCTGTGTTTTGCTCATTGATAGGCGAGATTCCTATAGGGGGGAAATCAATGGAAGTGGGTAGTGGGGTATTTTGTATGCATAAGAACCGTCTAATTTCCTCAACCTCAGTTCTAGCATTTCTGTGTGTTGAAATAAACAAGGAGGATTCTAATTCATAGAATTCAAATGAATTTGGTGGTTGCACTGTAGAGAATGAACTTTTTTGATGAGATAATGTATCATTGTTATTAACATGGTGAATCAAAGGTGAAACATTTGTTAAAACAAGAGGCAAAGAAGCTAATGCAATTGGGTTGACTCGTACATCCTTGTAGTACAAATTGTTTTCCTTTTTGTATTCAAGTGAAGTAAGAACACGTGTTCAACTAACAAAGAGTTCATATAGATTGTTTGTAGGGTTGCATTTGCGAACAACAAGGATGTCAAGGTTTGATATTAAATTGGGTAGGGATGTGGTAATATTGGAAATGTCTTGGGGGAATCAAATAGTATGTCCATAATATATATATTGACCACCACAAGCATGTGTGGCTTGTAGGATTGGGTTAGCGCGACTAATGAGCATTTCTTCAACTTGCGTAAGTACTGCAAGGACAGGTGGTTGGATTCCCGGGTCCATATTATTTTCCAATGAAAAACGATGACATTTGTTTTCTAGAATACAATGAGAACATCTGTATGCACCATGGAACTTTTTCGTTGCAATGCCAAGGTAACATTCACTACAAATTGAGCAGGAATTCATTTCAGCTAGTTGGTCCATTTTTTATTAAAGTGTTGTTGTGCATCATCAAGGGGGGTGTTGGATGGATTTAGCATGGGGGATGGAAGGGATGGTGTGTTGGAATGTTGGCCAAGAGAAAACGAAGAATACATATCCATATCTTGGTGAGAAATTCTATCAAGAAGACATTGCTTCTTGTTGTTTTTATTTCCATTATGTGCATATACAAGTCTTCTTCGTGCATTATCTTGTTCATTGTCATGGTTTGGCATGATTCCTACAAGAAAATCACAAAATTGTTAAATCCTTAGAAGCTTTCATTAGTGGAAGGGACACATTTTGTGTATGTATTAAGTGGAAGGTATATGGATATAAAACAGAAGATATAAAACAAATGTTAAGTGATTTCATATTGGGAACCAACCATGTACGTTAAAATAACATTTATGGAGTAAATATATTTTTCAAGTTCTAGCTTGATAACTATAAGAAAGCAACTATAGAACACCAGAGTTTAGTATGACAAATCATATATGAAAAAAATCAATAAATGTAATAATTGTTATGTATAGAAGAATGGCAAGTTGTGCTAAGAAATAATAGAACATAGTTGTTTATTTTATAAATAAACATAATAACAAATTAGTATTGTATTCAAAAGTGACCATATAGGTTGCACCAACAATTTAGGTTCAAAATGTTACGTGATAGCTTGTACAGTGGAACTATGAGACTACAAAATAGAACTCCTAAAAGAGAAAGCTATAAATGGAGTAAAAAAAATCATACTGTGTTGAAGCATGAAGTAAGGACAGATTTGAGAATTGAGGCAATTCATTATAGACAGTAACATATGCTTAAGTATCAAGTTGAAACAACTTATGTATTTGGATGTGCAGGTGAAGTTTTCGATTAAATGTTTTCAACCATCACAATTACAACCTTTAGGTGTGAAATTCCATAGAAGGTCTCTATTCTAATTGAAAGAGTAAGAAGAAATTGTTTGTTGCAAATATTCTAGGCTTCAGCTGAGAGGAGGAATAGGTCTTTCGCAGAAATTCACATGAGTTGGTTTGCAGCATCATCAAAATTTATGACACCATGAAGGTGTCCACTGATATCTTCCAAGTCAACCTTTAGTATGTATCGGTAGTCACATTCAAGAAAATACTCATCACATTTACCTCAATGCCAAATGTTTCCAACTTTGTGAGAAATTGTTTTCATGCATTGTATACCATAAAAAAAGAGGGCATGCAAGGAAATGAAAGTCATCCATGTTAACATTTGTGATGGTTGCAACGGCAGAGTACCAAATAGCCTTTTCAGACAGTTCAAGATTTTGTAGCTCATTGATGGTAATGCTTTTACGAGGAGTAGAATGAGAGGCATTGAATTTTCGGCTCAAAGATGGTGACGCTGAGTAAAATCCATTTTCATGAAACCATCTTTGGAGAAGGACAATTTCTTCAATCTTTGGGTTTATAAAAAGAGTAGTGTTTGATATAGTCCCAATGGTTTTTTCATTAAATTTTGTAACACGACTGCCTTTGATTTCTAAAGCTGGAGGAGTATCTAAACTGCGAAGGTTAGCAAGCTTAGTTCCTTCAATTTGGCAATGCTCTCCCCAAATTTTTATGTCAATGATATAGCCTGACATGTCATGGAGTACAACGGTGTGTCGTACAGTATCTACATCATCTCGTTTCCATATGCTTGACGTAGACGAAACTGAAATTACAAGTGCAAGAAGGTCAACCATGGAATTGATAGGTATAGTTTGGATGTCCTAAATAGTTTTAAAGTTAAAGCAATGTAAAGGTATTAATGGGTATTCATCTAAGCATGGACTGTTGAGGAGGAACCTATAGGAAAATCTCATGATGGATTTTCAAATGGTTGAAAATTGGATTAGAGGCTTTGACTGTGCCATTTGATACTATGTACACTACTCCTATTTATATTTGGTCATAGAAAGAGGGTGCCAATTCATTGAATGTGGAGATATGTATTTCATCATGTGAAGCATTAACAAGGTCAAATTTGAACACTTTTCTAGACTCTCGTTGGTTTCCATATTCATGAATTTTTTTCTTTGCAATAACTCGACCTTGAATTGTCCACAATTTTCTATAAGAGTCAAGTGACGTGAATGGGATAGTCGATGCAGGAAAGGAAGGGTTTTCATTTATTGAGGTAGGGTTCATGAGTGAAGGGGTGCAAGTTTGGAGCAAGCTCTTCTCTGGAATAGAGGAACTACTCTGTAAGGGAGAGACTACATCTAAGTGGTAAGATGAAGGGTCTCCAATAATCGATGCATCACTGTGATAACCTAAAGTGCAAGAAATGTGATAGTCTTGGTAAGAAGATGTTAGAGAGTAATGATAGCCAAAAACATTTAATGCATCAACGGTGTGAAATTCATTAAGTGGGAAAAAACAATGAGGAAATGAAACATACGTTACATTATGTACAACGTAGCATGTACAATGGGAGACTTTGATTATAGTTCCTTCTTTTAGTTTTCCATGTTCTAAAAGACTATTATATATAATTGGAAGTAATAGCTCATGCTTGTGAAGTTCGTCTGAGATAGAAATTCGGAACCAAATAGTTGATTAGTTGAGTGAGTTCACTTGGTTTAATGTGGAAACTTGTACAAGCAGGAAAATGTTGACAACACCATGTAGCAAGAGTGAAATAACATATTCAGTTAGCATAGTCTCCATAAGGTGATGGTTGTTCTTTCCCATGGAATCAAATAGGGAATGAACAAATAAATAAATAAATTGCAAATGATATAAACCTTATGATGTTTATTCATTCAAAGATACAGAAATGAAAGTATAGATATGAAAAGCGACAATGGTCATTCAGTTTGAAATCCACAAATAGAAACGAAATTTTATACATATAAATAAATGACTACAAATAATATGTGCAATTTTAAGTTTGGATTGCACATGTGTGTAGGAAACACTTGCACTCGTAGATTTCATTTTGAATCCATATGGAGCACTCTACTTTGCCTTTGATTTGGGTTTTATGCATTGCCAGAGATGTTGTTGCATTACTTTTTTTGCATCAATTACTCTATATATATTGAGTGGCCTCGAGGTGAAGATGTTGTCAACGCGACATATGCGATTATTCAGAGTGAAATTACACGTTCCTTGGCAGTGTGGATTGCATGTTTTGGAAGAGGTCATGTTAATTGTTTTTTATGGATAGGCTTAGTGATATCTATCAAGCTTTAGGATTGACAGGTATCTGAGGTGTTTTGAATGGACTTTTATTTGTGGCCCTAAATGGTTGTTCATGCGCATTAATGGATTGATGGGATTATCTCCCGTCGTGTGCATTAACGGATTTACTATGTTAGTTTTTTTTGTTACATGACTTATGTTCCCATTTTCGAATTTTTTAGCGAATATTGCGATTTGGGATTCCTCCTAAAGTTGGCTTCAACTTTGATTTTTGTAGGAGAAATGAAATTCTTGCAAATTAAGGTGTTCATCCTCCTTTGTTCCACAAGAAGGGAACACTCATTTTAGGGTCATTGTCAAGGTCAATTCCACTGCACTACTTAGAACCGTCTCTGAATTTGTTTGTGTTGTTTGTTCCCTTCTTAGATTTGGTATTTTATGTTATTGGGTAATTTATTGAATAGCTATACCAGGTTTAGTTTACATTTATGAATGGTCCAGAAAGGGAACTGGAGTGTAAGAAGTTGAAAGTGGTAAATGAGAATTCATGAAACATTACAGCATTTGGAAAACTATTTCTGCATGCTTTTAAGCATTAATGCAAAGGATATGCTACAAATAGTTGCTATTTATTTGAGTTTGTTTGCTTGTATTGTTTTTTTCTGGTTCTTTCTCACATGGTAGGTTTGTGCAAATGAGGTTTTTCCATTTATTCACATTTGCAGGTATTATTTACCATGAATTTGTTTTTGTTGGCATTCCGTGTACTATGAGAAAATGTGCTTTCTATTTGTATAACTTTTATTTCAGTTTTGTTTCAATGGTAAGCTTTCTAACGTGGGATGTGATATTAATTGTTACAAAATGATTATTGTCGATTGTACTTAAGTGGAGTGGCTATACTTGGAGAATTGTAACAAGAGAAGGCAAAGGTTTCACCTAATTGTTTTTGGGAGGTATCATGTATAAGTTTTTCAAGTATTGAAATTATTTCCAAGTGAATTGTGTCTACAATTAGGCTTTGTGGGGTCTCTAAAGTAGTTTGTTTGTTTATAGCTGGTTAGGTTGATGAAAAGGACATCATCAATGTTTTTTTACAAAGTCAATGCTTGCCTTGCAGGATTTATCAAGGCATTGTTGTTCCATCAATGTAAGAAGTTTGGTCATTTTGTTCAAGCATGGGCCTTTTTTTTACAAGCGGTCTAACTTATGACACTGTTATTGTTTTTTTTATGAACCTTGGTTCAATAGCTTTGTTGAAACATCTTTGTTTTTATAATTGATTTTCCTTTCTATATGGGAGAATAGAGAAAGGAAATGCATATATGTAAGATGTGTTAAATTTCTAATGGTGGTCAACTAAAGGTTGTACACTATTATATTTTATTAAAAGTCAAAACAACAAAGACATGTTTATACATAGTATAGATATGAAAATAGACAATCATCATTGGCTTTGAAACCGACAAATAGAAAGGAAAGTTAATATACAGTAAGAATAACTATAGATGATATGTGAAAACAAAGAATTGCATTGTGATGCAAAATATCGTTCTCAAAATAAAGTACTTTATATTTCATTTAGGTTTATTTTTTGTTCCCAAATGACCCATCCATAGAAGGTATGGCTAACAAAATGAAAACTTTTGTTTTACAAACTTTCTTTTCTATTTGTGCCTTTGAAACCCAAGGATGATTTCCGATTTTCAATGCGAGTAAAAAAGTGGAGACGGTAGTCTCTAGATTCCTAGTTGTTTCTAAAAGGCATCATGTATAAGGGTTTCAATTATTCAAATTGTTTCCAAGTGCATTGTGTCTACAAATAGGGTATGTGGGGCCTCTAAAGTAGCTTGTTTGTTTATAGTCATTTTGGTTGCTCCATCTTATTGTCGTCTGGCACGTGTTATGTTGTTTGGCAAGTGGTCGATGGATAGTTTCCGCGCATGTTTGGACAACTGTTTTGTTGACTCTGGTAAATGCATTGGCTTATTACCTTCGTTTGGTGGTTTACAGTTCATCGTGCACGTGTTCGTTTGGTGGTTTGGGGTTCGTCCTATGCGTGTTTGGGCAGTTGGACAAGTGTTGGCTGTAATTTGTCATGATTTTATTTCAAGGAAATGCTTTCTTTGCATTCTCTATCAAGGCATGGTTATTTCATTCTTGTAAGAAGTTTGGTCATTTTGTTAAGACATGGGCATTTTTCTTACAAGTGGCTTAACTTATGACGCTTTCGGAGTTTTTGTTAGGAACCTAGGTTAAATATATTGTTGCAACATGTTTTCTTTGATAATTTATTTTCCTTTCTATAGGGAAGAATAGAGAAAGGAAATGCAGATATGCAAACCATGTTAAATGACTAATGGTGGCCAGCTAAAGAACGCACACTATTATTTTTCATTAAAATCCAGAACAACAAAGAGATGTCTATACATAGTATAGATATGAAAATAGACAATCGTCATTGGATTTTAAATACACAAATAGAAAGGAAAGTTTATATATAGAAAGAATAATTATAGATGATATGTGAAAGAAAAAAATTGAATTGTGATGCAAAATAACGTTTTCAAAATTAAGTAGTTTATATCAATTGGTTTTGTTTCTTTTTTTTTCCCAAATGATGCATCCATAAAAGGTATGGTCAACAAAATGAAAACTTTTGTTTTACAATATTTCTTTTCTATTTATTCCTTTGAAACCCAAGGATGATTGTCTATTTTCAGTCTACGTAAAACAAATGAAAATGGTAGTCTCTAGATTCTATGTGGTTCCATTTAATCACATTTAAACACATGCTTGTTGTTTGGTGAGGGGCAGTTGAAAAGTTGCCTCACATGTTTGGAACAACTGTTTTGTTAACTCTGGTAAATGCATTGGCTTATTACCTTCGTTTGGTGCCATTGGCATTTTTTTCCCCAAATGAGACATCCATAAAAGGTATGGTTAACAAAAGGTTTTCCTTTTCATGCTTCTTTGGGATGTTGTTTGTTATTTGTTTTTGCTGGGTTTTTTTGAATTCTATAGGTTTTTTGTTTTTTTATGTTTTATTTTTTTCCTGTTTTATTTTTTTATTTTTTATTTTTTGTTTTTACCCGAGTGACAGATTTATCTTTCCCCTTTGTTGCAACCTAGGTTAGGAAAGTGTCAATTTGCTAACAAATACCTCTAATTTTCGGAAGTTTGTGGTTTCTTCTTAGTTTTCATCGTCTGTAGGTTTTAAAGCTACTATTTTGTGAGAATTGTTATTTTTTTCCTTAGGGCTTATGTTCCCATTTGTGAAGGAATCAGCGAATAGTGCGATATACCTTTGTCTAAAAGTGGAATTAGCTTTGATTTGGCTAGCATAAATGGAATTATTGCAAACAAAGGTGTTAAACATCCTTGGTTCCGCAAGAGAATATCAACCATTAGAGGCCTTGTTATTGATCAATGGAGGAATATGTGCAATCTTGATCCTAAATAAGCAAGCTTAGTACCTACATTTGCTTTCACCGCACTTTTGTTGTTAACTCTGGTAAATAAGCAAGATAAGTACCTACATTTGTTGCTTTTAAATTGTGCACTGTGTGTTAGTGGGCATTTGGATAGTTGTATTGCTTGTTTTGACAAGGGATCTATTAACTAAGTTTCTATGGCTACTTATTGCCTTAGTTTGTTGCTTGAGAGACTGATCTGCTCATTTTTTACTAGTTGGTTAGGTATATCATGTGGGTTGACACGAGATGCTGCTAATTTCATTAGTGAACACATATAGGTTGCATGGTGGGAGCATAATTTGCATGCAGAAGAAAATTTTGCATATCCCTTTCCAACGCTTGTTCGAAAAGTTGGACAAGCGTACTACGTGTTTTCCAAGGTGCTATGTTAACTGGGTGTCGATGGAGGTGGATTTCATATTTTGACAAGGCTATGTTAACTGGGTTTTGGATGCATGCTTATTACATGTGTTTGCTGATTAAGGCTTAGGCATGAGATTTATGGATGTCCTAACAAGATTAATTTGTCGCATATGTCCTAACTATACATAAAATGTTTGGAATAATTTTTTTCTCATTAAGAACTTATTGTTATTAATAAGTTATTCTCACTTGATAGTAAAATCAGAATGAGAGGCATTGAGCAAAGATTTATTTAGAAGGTATAATTGATTAAATGTAAAAGTGTTTTCATTTAGATTTATGAATTGTTGCAACATTCATAATTTTCCATTCATAAATCTATCCTTGACAAATTTATTCCAAACATGTTTTGTGTAATTAGGATATATGGGACTGATTATTCTTAGTAGAACATCCATAAATCTGTCAATCCATATGTGGAATGACATATTTTTTTCATGCATGTTTTGTGGTAATTTTTTTTCTTGGCACATGTCTGGATTGACAGCCCAATATGCTTGGCAGTGTCCTTCACTTATTTTCATGAAATGATTTTTTTTCCAGAAGCAGACATATGTTGTAAAGAAAGCAATAAAAGGTCCAACAAAAATTGCAACAACAATTAAAGAGAGTAATTCAACTATAGAATTAATCTATGTTTCAGAAAAGTAGAATTTCCCCTGGTAGAATAAATACCATGTTGCAGAACTACTCTTGCACATTCCAAAATAACATTTACAAATAGTTTCCAAAATGAATGTTTCAATTTGACAATAAACATACAGTAATTCACAACAACAATCATTCCATTGTCAACTGTATGCAAGATAAGAACAATTTACCCTGGTAGAGTAAATATCATGTTTTAGAACTACTCTTACCCATTCCAAAATAACATTTACAGACAGTTTACGAAATGAAACCCTTGATTTGACAAGAAATATATAGTAATTCAGACCAACAATAACTTTACTATCAAATCTATGCAAGAAAACGTATATTTGTTGTAAAATAATAAAAGAAATTGTATAAATGAATGCTAAACAACTTGTAAGTAAAAACTAAAATTTTAAACATTTAAGATTAAAATTGTAATTGTAAGAAGAAGATAAATTCAGAGCCACAAAAATACCAAGCAAATATTTTGCTACCACAATGAATGTTGAAAACAATTAGGCAGAGTTAAGGAATACCTGCAAATTTAACAAAGTGGCAAAACCTCTGGTGTAAACGAAGGGTAGAAAAAGTAATACAAGCAAAACAAATCCAAATAATACGAAATATTGGTTTCCTAAATCTTTATATAAATTTTCAAAGCAAAGGTAGTGCAGAAGCAAACCTAGTAAATCAAGAATTTTGACAAGATCTTTGAGATCCTCATAAGCTGAGCTGCAACTAAGAAATAGGCCCATGACTGAAGAAAATGACAAGATTTCTTGCATTGATGGAGCAACAATGCATTAATGAAACATTAACATAGAGCATTCATGTCAATGAAGGGACATCGATGAAGTGTTCTTCATCGACTCGAGGGATAGTGAAACCAAACTGTGACCAAATTGACCCCACAAACTCTAAGCCTAAACCCACAAAATCCCTTGACCAAATTGACATCACAAACTCTGAGCCTAAACCCAAAAAATCCCTATGACTGAAAATTTTGCAAAACCGTCGGCCTCAAATATTAGCAAAGTTTATGCCCAATTCAAAGAAATGAACTACAATGAAGGACACTGGCATAAAAGATGGGCCTATCAATCCAGACAAGCGCCCAAAAAAGGAAATTGACCACCAAACGTGCATGAAAAAATATGTCAGGACATAAGCCCATCAATCCATTCATGCGCAGGACCGACCATTTAGGGCCACAGATAAAAGTCTATTCAAAACATGCAAGCCACCTGTCAGCAAAACACCTGAGACACCTATCAACCTGCCTATGCAGCAAAAACCAGTTAACATGACCACTGTCAAAACAACCAAGACACTTGTCCAACTACCCCATCACGCATAGGACAAAACCTCAACCAACAAACTGAGCTAATAAACCTGCTTCAAACTTCTAGGTAACAGAACCCCTTTCAATACACGCTAGACACATTTCCAACTGCTCGAACACATTCAAGACTGACAATGAAGCAGGAAATAGAGGTAATAAGCAAGCATCTGAAACCCACTCAATAGAACCATACCAAACTTCCTGAACACGTGTAGGATGAACCATAAACCACCAAAAAAACACACGTAGGAACAACTGTAAGCCACCAAATGAAGGTAATAAGCCAACATATCCAACATAACGAGTTAAGAGAGCCCCAACAACAATTCGAAACACACTCAACAGAACCCTCTCAAAAAAAAAACCCACTTAACGACAACCCTTGTCAAACCACGACAGACACCTGTCCAACTACCTGAATACGCGTAGGACAAACCCTAAACCACCAAATGAACACGTGCAGGACCAACCGTAAACCACCAAATGAAGGTAATAAGCCAACAAAACCAACAAAACCAGTTAACAGATCCACAACAACAATTCGAAACCCACTCAATAGAACCCTATCAAAAAACGAAACCCACTTAACAACAATCCCTGTCTAACCATAGAAGACACCTGTCCAACTACCTAAACGCGCGCAGGATAAACCCTAAACCACCAAACGAACATGCAGGAAAAACCGTAAACCACCAAACAAAGGTAATAAGCCAATTCATTTACCAGAGTCAACAAAACAATTGTCCAAACATGCGTGACAACTATCACCCCGCCACTCGCCAAGCGCCAGGGCATGTGTCGGATTCCCATAAGACCAAGCGACGAGGAATATTGGAAGACTATGTCTCCATTGTGTAACTCCTTCAATGTAAATATGGTTGTGAGAATTTATTATTGAAAATTAAATAAAATAACATATATATAACATTCACATTTCATGCGATGAGGATTTGGTGTTTAGTAATATTTATGAGACATTTATTTTCCTAAATGTTTAGATAGAAGTAGTGATAGTAATTGTGTAGTTGATATTTATGTTGTAAGATATTTATATTATGAGAAAGTATTTTATGATATTTATTTAAAATACCAATCAAATATGATAATTTGTAATTAGTTTATGGCCCCATCATTAGTGCTTTTTACGTCCCTTTCTTTCTCCTCTTGGATCCATATACATTGGGTTTTCTACTCATTACCATTTTTTCCTACCTCTAAGTTACCTTATGCAACCCTAGTTGCCCATCATCTTGCATGCCCTTCCAATCATCGAATTTATAATTTTTTTATTTTTTATCTCATTAAGTAGTTTCCAATTAATGATATTAACATATCAATAATTAGAAATGTCTTTGAAAACATAAAAAAATGTATGTTTCCATTCCAGGAGCTCTGCATAAAGGGGAGAAAACAAAAGCTGAATAAATATACAAGTATTTAAGCATCTATAACTAAAAAAGGGGTTAAAATGTGAGGATTAGATATGATTTGCAAGAGACCATGTTGTATGTATGTGAGGATTAGATATGATTTTCAAGAGACCATGTTGTATCAACCATGGTTCTCATGAAAGAGTGGTTAGAGTTCTTAATGGAAAATGAAAGTGATTAAATAAAATGATTCAATGTGCTAGGGATTATTATTTATATAAGTTAATTTAATTAGTAGTCTCATCTGAAATTCACCTTGGCGGCCATGAATTCTCCAAGCATGATGGATGAATCATGGAAAATATTTTCCGATACTATGAGTGACCCAGTTAAATTCCATCTTTTTCAGTAATATATTGATAAAGATCAAGTATGTACAAAATATTCTCCCATATATATTACTAGTATATCATATTTTGAAACAATGCTATAGATACTATATACCATTAAATAACTATATCAAAACTTCAATTGAATTTGAATCATGGTGAACCACTTGCTTTGGTGAAGGTGCCACCTTGCTTCAACTTCCCAATATAGTTTTATATTTTACTAGTGAGTGCCTTCTGTAATGGTTCTATTGATCAAATCGACTATAGCCTATTCAATGTAATTAAGGTTGAGTTCTATTATATTAAAGATTGTATTCTATTATGAAACAATGATAGTAGATATTATATACCATTAAATAATTATATTGAAACTTCTATTCAATATGACTTGTAGTGAACCACTGGCCTTGATGAAGGTGCCAGCTTGCTTTGACAACCCAATAGAGTTGAAAGAGCAGTTGTAAGCCTATATTCCATCCAAAGCTAGGGTTACAAGATTATATAGAATAGATGTAACGAAATTTGAAAAAGCTTCCTATGAACTCATGATGATTTCACCCATTCGTAAATGTTCAAGTCTCAAGAGCGTGCTACTTAAACGCACAAAGAAAATTAATACTATAATTATGCTCTGCTTAAACGCACAAAGAAAATTAATACTATAATTATGCTATAGTCGATTTGTTTACCTTGTATAGTTATCGGTGATCCTTTGTCTTGTATGACTTGTCTCAAGACTGAGGCTTAAGAAATCCTCACTGCGAGGTAGGGTAAATTTACAGTAGCAAAAATTCTGGTTATTACCACCCTTACTTTGTGATCAATCTTTTTCATGCAAAAATCGATTTCATCATTGAATCATTTGTGGAGTTGCAACAATGGAGTAAGCTATCGACTCGATGATTTGTATGTTCTACTAGTGGGTGACTTTCATATTGGTATTCATGATCAAATCAAATTTATCCTATTCAATGAAAACAAGGTTGAATTCTATAGGATCCAAGGGTTTAGCCACTGTTGAGGTGTCCAATAGAGGTGGAAAATATGGTTGAAGTAACCCTACATTAAATATATGGTGCAAGCTAAGGAAATATGGACTATTAATTCCAAATCATTCTCACCCAAAACACTTGATATGGTGCAAGGATAATATTGGAGTGGTTTGAGATTTCGGTGGAAACCTGTGAAATGATCTTTCTTCAAGTGCAACCATACCTTACCACCAACTTGAAACTTGTGTGGAACTTAATGCAGATCATGTTACTACTTATACTTGGAATTCACTTTTTGCAAAACATCATGAACTTGTAGTTGGGTGTGTTGGGTCCATTAAACAAATTTTGTTTCTCTATTTATCTCGGTCTAAGAACGATATGAAACTTCCTATGAAAATGCAATGGGAAATGCTATGTCTAATGGGGCCTATACTTAGAAACTTAAGCACCCAAAATTGTTGTAGCTATTAGATTTCTGAATTTCTATGTTACAGCTATGTTAAACATAAATAAGTATCTCATTTCATGTACATGGATGCTTGGATTTGTACATTCTTAGGATTTTCATCATCATATTAACTACCCATGTTTGTTCATCAGGTTGATGTGAAAAAAATTAATTTAGTCAACTTGGTGTCCATCATTGACCATAGGTTGGACCAAAATGTACTCATGAACCTACTATCCCTATTAAGATAATGGTCTATGGTATCCCAAAATGAACCCAAACACACCAAAATAAGAGCTTAGTAGTGACTTTTGTTGTGGTACACTTCTTTGAGGGTGCTAAAATAGATATATTAGAGAATTAATCAGTGACCAAAAATACATAGTCATTACCATGATTGGTTGAGGGAGGCCTAACATGTAACCCATGTAGAATGAATCGAGGGAATATTTGGGATAGGTAGAGGAGTGTAAAACCCTTACTTCTTGATGGTAGGTTTGATGATGGAATAAGTGGCACACAATTTGATACACATGTTGATGTCCTTTTAGAGATTTTGGCTAATTCCAATAGAAGTACTTTCAAAATAATAATAGTGTCTTCTCCACACCAAAGTTCCTTTCAAACCCACTATAATATGTCTCCAAAGTAATATTCTCACACTCACTTTTAGGAATAAATATGGCACAAATATCATAGATTCTTGACTATGCTTTATTTAGGTATTTGTAATCAATACAAAGTCACCATGTCCCATCCTTCTTCTGAATGAACACAATTAGGATCTTTCAAGGTGAGGAGCTTGATTGGTTATGTCCCTTTTGAATTAGATCTTGAATCTGTCATTTGATTTCCTTATTCTCCATTTGAAAATGCACATACACTAGGCCATTAGGTACAATATCTCTGAGTATCAAATCAGTTATACACTTTATCTAACAATGTAGAGGTTCCCCTATATGTGAGGCGAATATATATTTGTATTCTTCCACGATATTTTCCACCTGCTTCTATATAGAGATATCCCACATAGAGGCCCTTATGGTCATGGTTATATTTTGTGCACCTTCTAACCAAATCATTACGAGGACAAAATTCGTATTCTGAGAGACCCATTTGCACAATTCTTTGGCATTAATATCAAAGAGGATACAATAGTGGGGACTACTTATGATATCCTATGGAGGGTATATCCAAGAGTAATAATGAAACTATGAGGCATGCATTTGTAAACAACATGGTGTTTTCACATATATGCTTATCTTAAAATAGCATCGCAAACTTCAAATGAAGAAACACCGATTAGCACCTCATCTTTGAAGCGATTGATGTTATAGTGTAGTTGGCATAGCTAATTGATGTGGATGTCGTGTCCCTGACTTTACCAGCCAATGGTGTATGCTTTGGGGTGCAACAACATTGACCTTTTTAATATCTTGATGACCTCTATTGAGATACAGTTCCTCTAGCTACTACTATGAATAATTAAATATAATGGGTTTCCCTTCACCCACCTCTGTGAGTGGAAGATGCACTCACCTTCCTTGAGCTCTTTTGGTTTCTCTGAATTGATATTTATTTGTAGTAGTGATGGTAACAATAGGTTCTACATTGATGATTCATTTTTCTTTATCCAACTTGAATCCAAAGTCTAAGTCAAAATCCAATTGTAAATTGTTCATCTCAACCAACAATGAATACTTGGAGCGACATTCATTAATGTTGTTCCAAATGGATTTTGTAGAACTCACACTACTTTCTACTATCAATAATTAATTTTCTATTAACCTTATTTTCTTGTTATTTCTCTATCCTTTATTCTAGAAATTAGAGTTTCCTTTACTACACTTTTGTTTTGGTGGATTTGTAGACCCAAACTCCATCTTACTCTTTTTCTCAAACATTTTCTTAATCTTGAAAACATATTAATAAGGAGATCCTAGTGAGGAGATGTCCAAGAATTCATTCTCTATTTGGATGTAATTCTAGAGAGCATTGCAGTATTTTAGAACAAAGTTTTACTCAAAGGATATGGTGCCTAGATTTAAACAAAAGATATGGAAGATATTAGTGTACTTTGGTATTGTCTAGTCCCTATACCGATGTAAATTTGTCTATCTCGTATATCAATCATTTTAGTTTCCAATAGGGTAAAATTCCTCCTTGAGGGCATCAACAAAAGACACACAAGTGGGTTGCGTCCTAAAAGTTGTAGAACTATCTATAATATGGTGTGCTTAGTAAGTGTCCCACAAATCTTTCACATTGGAAAATTCCTTAATCAACATAAACAAATTAGGCCTATTAATTGAATTTTCATTCCAGGTGAATCTAACTAAAGGTAGAATTAAATAGTTATAATGACTTTACCAATTGTGATGATGTCCTAGGAGTGATACACTATTTATTTTAGGTATCTCTCACAACTCTATGGGAAAGTGACCTAGATATAAGTCCTAAAAGTGGCCACTCAGTTGCCTCTTCAGGATGAAAGGTAAGGGATAATAGTCATGAGTCAATTGTTTGTGTTGGGTAGGGACATATAGGATGTATCCCATGTTTGAGACCTTAAAAAGAAGGGTTTGGTCTAGGTAATGTTCCAACTAGTTGAAGCCCCTTATTATGCACTCGCCCACTAATATAGTGCGAGGATCGATCTTCACATTTATTCAACTTAACTTATTTCCTTACACATGTATTAGATGGGATTCCCAACGAAAACGACATTTCCAATAGATGGATTATGCTCAATGTTGTAAAAATGTAATTTATAATGAATAACGACTTTGTACTGTTAACTTCATAGTCTTATTTCCACATTCTTATCAAAATCTAAATGTAAGAGGTTTCTAAATAAATAGTAAATTTACTTTTATTAAACCAAGTTTATTGTTGAATTCTTAATCGACATCATGAATTGATTCTATGGTTCTTAGGTTGGTTAATGTTGCATAGTCTAGTGTTTAATAATATTGAAATTTTATATAAACTTAATAGTGAGTTTTAGGAAAAAGGTTGGTTAGAAACAAGTTCCAAAATTAAAATTTTAATCTTGACTGCATGGGATAAACATGGTGCACATATAATAGAGAATGTAATATCTAAGGCTAGCAAGTTGCATGGACGTATGAACTACATGATTGCCACAACTACGACATGTGTATTAGTATTTTTCTTTTAAGAAATGTGCAATTTGGAAAAATGAGAGAGTTTCTAGTTTCTTAATTGAATGTTGAGTTACGTAGACCCTCAACTCTATAGATATGCATGATTAAGGTGCTCCATGTGGTATTAAAATGACTCTAATCAAATTAAATTAAGAAACATTTGAATTCTTCCCCAATGGAGCCACTATTTTGTTAAGGGGCTCCATTTGGTTTTAAAATGCCTCTAATCAAATTAAATGAAGAAAGAGTTGAATTCTTCCCTAATGGAGTCACTATTTTGTTGTGGGTTATGACACTATTTTGTTGTGGGTTAATTGGTGATAGTGAGTATGAAATATCTTTTTCTAATAGTTGTGGTTATTGATAAAAATAAATGGTTTGAAGGGTGTTAATAAGAGTTTTTAATTCACTCCTAATTCACTATTACTCCTTTCCACTTTGATGCAAATATTAATATGTGAAATATATGTGTTGTGAAATCTTGGTAGAATAACTCCTTATATAGATTATTGATGATAGAGTGGAATGCAGGGGAGCCTTCATACCAAATCCTCCTCTTTAGTCTTGCACAAGATATAAAAAAAAAACATTTCCAAGCTTGCCACATTGTTCACAGGTTAGAATTCGAACTAATGTAAATATGAGACCATCATTGGAAAACATATTTTGATTCAAAGAAAATAGAACCTAAAAGATTATATTAATGAAGAGTGAGAAATAAATTTACTAAAGAAAAAGCAGTCAACTAGAAGTAGACATGAAGATGAACTTTAAGATTCCTCTTTGTGTAGTTCATGTCCTCTAAGGATTTATCTCTGGTTTAGAGAAAAAACTGAAAGAGACATTTTCCATGGTGTAAAAAAGGACTCAATCATACTAATTAAAATAATTGAAGTTGGAACTAGTAATTGAACAAATCCCTTATTACACTTGTCCCAATGGTGCAACATAAACTTACATTCATTGAACTCCTAGAACCCTTGAAATATATTTATATTTATAGGTTTATTTTGGAGAATTCAATGCATGGTAAGTGAATATGTTTCCCAAGTTAGGCCTTGTAATTTCCATTTTAAGTCTAGTACTTTAACAGAACTAGAAAAATGTAATAATTTGAGGCTTTTTCAATATTTGATTGTGCATGCAAATAGGAAGAATGTGTGATTTTATGCATTGGTCACATTATAAAGACTATGAAAGAATCAAGGGATTACCAACATAGATGGTGCAACTTATAGGACTAAAGAAATGCATAATCATAAGTTTAGTATGATTGGTATGCCTTTGATTGTCTATAGATAGTCAACCATTTATTGTAGCTTAATTGTTTATCCACTTAATTGTAATAGTATATGAATATAACTAATGATTTATATGGAAAACCATTTATCGATGCAAGAAAACAAAAATTCAATGTGATAACAAGAATTGCATTCTTTGGAAGAAGAAAAGTCTATATCTTTGGTCAAATCTTTTAATGAAAGGAAGGAATTGAGATGCTTTATTTTACTAAGTTTTTATAAAGAAGCAAATTAAAATATATAATTCTAGAGGTGATCTCAATTTTAGCACCTATAGATATAAAATATTGGGAGATGTGGATCAAATGAACCCCCTTTAGACTATTTGGACTTCATAACGTGAAAACTTGAAGTTATGTGATATTGAATCCATCAAATTAATACCAACCTAGAGGAATATTAAAATAGAAAATTGGTGTATCTATAAAAGGCTTGACTTATTTTTGGGCTTTGAGTAGTTGTTATTGTTCTCATATAGAATCCATTCTTGGGTCAAAATGAGAGTCTTTCTATTAAAAAAACATGAATGGATATAGTTCTCCAAAAATGTTTGGAAAGTGTTAGGTTTCAATTTCAAGGGAGTATAGAAAGGATCAAGAGAAGAAGATAATCTCGGGCCAAGGGAAAATATTGGTGTTGTAGGGAGGTAATTGGTGGATGTAGAGGCCAATATATCTCTTTTGTTTGATCAAATACTAAAAGGGTATTCTAGGAAGAGGAAAGAAGAAACTCAATGAATTGGAATAAAATAAGAGAAAACTTAAAGCTAGGAAAATTCTAAGTGGGGGATGAAGAGACAAGATATATGGTTATATAAAGAAGATGATAGCATTGTGTTCTTATAAAATTACTCACAACAAGGGAAACACATGAACACAATTTGGTAAAGTAAGAGGTAGAATGGACATGTAGTGAGAAGATTCAAGTATATAGCAACTTTGGGGATTTAATAGTTCAAAAATATCTATTAATATTAATGTAGGTCCAACATAGAATATATTTTAAATATTTCCTAATACATCCCTGGGTTCAATTAAGAACATTTAATGAGGATCTAATGGGTATATTTCTAAGAAATAACTAAAAATGGTAGTGGAATCCTTTTGAGAGAATAAGATTCCTTAGCTTGGTGGTTGGTCTATTGACTTTTATTTAGGGTTTATGATTGTATTCAAGAGGATTTTCTAAAATTTAGACTGCAAGAAAACGCCTTTTTGCAGATGTTATAGCAGATGTTAATCTAAAAAGATCCAAAATATATGTTTATAGAGGAGGTCATTAGCAAAGGCGAGTGAGCAGAGGTTTTAGTGGATTTTTGTTGTCTGTTTATACATAATAAACACATCAATGTGTACATGAAAAAACACATCGGTGCTACAAATAAATCGTGTGGAACCACAGCCGAAAACACCATCAAGCATGAAAAAATTAAAATTTTGCAAACACTGTGTTTATATTAACAAAGTGCACCAGGCCACCACGTAGTTGAAAGCACCGAAGTAGTCTAAATGGATAGGTGAGAGCACTAGATTACTATATTTTACTATTTTTAATTTTCAACAATGGTGTGTTCCTTGTAATATACCACATCGAGGGGGTATATCCTAATTCACACCACATTAGGGTTAAAAAAAATTAAATTTAAAACCACGGACTATATTATTTTTAATTTTTAATTTTTAATTTTTATTAGCAATGTGTTCTATATAGTTGATTGCACCAATGCGTTATAGTTTCTAGCACACCGTAAAAGGGTTTAATAATTTTTATTTTTTTACAAGTGGTGTGGTTCAATGAATAAAGCACACCAAGGTGCCACATAGTTAAAAGCACCGAAGTAGGGTAAATGGATATTGAAGAGTGCCAAATTGCTATATATTTTTATTTTTAATTTCCATCACTAGTATGGTTAGTCTAATGAATCGCACTAGGGAAGTACATCCTAAGTTTCACCACGTTTGAGTTAAACATTTCTGAACTTAAAACCACCAACTATATTCTTTTTTATTTTAAATTTTGAAAGTAGTGTGCTATATAAAATTGACCACACTAGTGCGCTATAGTGTCGGGCACACCAGAAAATGGTTTAATAAAATAATTTATTACATCAAAAAATCTTGCCTCATTTATAATGTTTTTGAGCCTTAGAGAACCGATGCCATACATCCCCTTCTCAAATTCCTTGACATTTGTGCTCCATGTGGTGATATTGTTCGCATCTGTTGGTTGTTGATTGGATTTTGAATTTTTCCAAATACTAGGAAAAAATTCAAATTTGGCATACATCACAACCCATGCCTCTTAATGGAAAAATGTCCAAGTAAATTCTTTGTTACTTCATAATTTAAAATTTTAATGGATTAAAATTGAAAATTAACCTTTTTTCTCCTAAATTAAAACAAAAAATAAAAAACCCCATGTGGTGCATTCGATCTATTCGTATCACACCAGACATGGTGCATCCTATAACTTTATAGTGTGTATCATGCACAATGTGTTTAGGACGGACGCGCACCATGAACATAGTGCGCTATAATGTCATAAGACATTGATATACTAGGTTTTAAAAATATCAACATAAACTGGTGCACAACGTTGACATAATGCACTAATGTGTGCAAAGCGTGCTACATAACTAAACATAATTTAAAAAAAAAACTTTATAATGTTAAGCAGTGCAATTAGTTAACCTATGCACTAATTAATAGATGCATTGACATGTAGTTGGTGCACCACTAACACATACTAATTTTGGACCTCATCAAGGGCAACTATGTTGTGCTATAAGAACAATTATGCACCATTTATAGTGTGATAGTGCGATGACATATCCACAACGCACAGGATTTGTGGGTGTAAAACTTTAAAAAAATTACTAAATGTTTAATGGTGTGGTTTGATAACCTCATGACATCAATTGTTCAGGGCATTGACATGTATATGGCGCACCATAAAACGATAAAAATTTAAAAAATCATAAAGGGACTCTAGGTGTGCACACTAAAACCAAACGCATTATAGAGACGGTGTCCTTATGTGTGCCAACGGCATCGTAGAACCAAACCTAATTTAAAAAAAAGTCATTATGTTAAATGGTGTGATCCATTAAGATTAATGCACGATGTCATGATGTGCTAATGTGTAAATCATGCATTGTAATCACCCAATATTTTTAAAGGAACCAAGGGTGGCTACGGTGCACTCTAAGAACCCCTATGCATCATTTATGGTGTGAGGACATGTCCACAATGCACTGGTTAAGGGGTGGAAAACTTTAAAAATTACAATGAAAACAAAAAGTTTAATAGTGTGCTACATTAAACTCTTTGCACTGATTTATCTGTGCACTAACTTGTATAAATGTTAAATTGACTTGAAGTGAAAGTGATCTGACTGAACTGAGTGTTAACTAGCTTGAACTGAAAGTGGAATGACTTGAACTGAACTCAATATTTAACTTACTACTAAATCACTTAGTTAACAGGCTAACTTAAGTGTCATCAGTGCTTCAGTCTTAGTGCCATCCATGCACAATTTATATTATAAATTTTGCATGGATATCTTTAGTTAACTGATGCATGTTGATTAATGAACATTAATCTCTTCTTTACTTAGCTAATTACATTCATTAATAATTCAACTGATGCTTTGACTAAGGAGTTGATTGAGGCATTCATATCTTACTGAATCTTTATAACTTGAGTTCACTCAAACATTTTCATGGGAAATTTGAATTCTCTTTCTCTATGCATTATCTCATTATCATTAAATAAGTAATGCATGGTCCATCTATGTATTATTTATCCACCTTATCATATCATACTCAGAAGAATTATTCCATACATACAGTTGATCATATATATTACCTCGGAACTCATAGTCATATGCTAAAGTAATTTGGTATAGGGGTAGCTAAACCCTAAAGGAGACTTATAGAAGTGACCATGACTAGCAATATGTCACATATTATAACCAGCTCAACAAATGGAGGTCCACAATATTGATACAACATAAGACTTCAATCTTGATACAAAACAACATCATCTCCACAATCGAAGATCCATTCTCATAGGGTACCTTCTATGAGAATCATTGACTTGATATTACTCACAACACTCGGATTGATATTAATCATAAGCTTTACAATACAACATCACCACCTCAATCATATGATGATACATAGGACTTGATATGACTCACAAGTTTGACTTGATTTACTCACAAGTATAGAGAATGATTATTTATGATGTACAATCAAAATTGCCTCTCAACGAGGGAGACACTCTTCTTTACCAGGAATTTCTTGCCATATCAAGCTTATCTCATAAGTATATTAACTTTGTTACTGACAACGACTTGTTCACACATTTCCAATCTTCTCATTAGAAACTATGTTTTGAATTTTTTATTTTTTAGATTACCATGACTTCGATGAAAATAAAAATTCATATGAATGTGTTATATCATAACACATAGGGTTTTACAGGAAAATTGATTATTAACACCTAATAATTGTTGCCTCAAGTCTTTCACCCTAGTAGGTATAATCCCAAGTTACACCACTCCTCAGCAGGTAATACTATCCACAAAACACATTTTGCTTCTGTAGTACTCTGTGACATGCACCTTTCTTATGCAATACTAGCCGCAATACACTTATTTAATTCCAAGATATATAATAGGTCTACTATGTACAAAATATGATAAAGAACCTATTCTAATATACCTCAAAGGTACTCAAAGATGTGCTTATACACAAGCATAAAAAATACAACGGGTCTACTAGGTACTTTAAGAGACCAACTGTCTACTTATTCAAAGTAGCATCATGTGGATATGATCTAGAATGCAGTTTCTATAAACTAGAAACTATGGATTTCATATACATTATAAACAACATATTAAATGTGTAATTATCATGCAGAAAGAAAGCATTATATTTTCTTTCAATCTTCAATATTTGTTGACTCCAAGAATATTCTACCATCTGAATAAGTTCTTAGTCATCTTGTCATTATCTGTCATGTTCTTCAAGTCTTGATCACATTCATATTGATTTCATATCACAGTACCCCACATAGCCAACTATATGGCTATATAAACTCTCCAAGATGTTTAATTGTTCTCTGTCTGTTCAGAATATAAATCTTTTAGAGCATCCCATAGTCTCCAAGACTTTGACCATGTTTCTTCTCATGTGAATTCTCTCCATAAGGTATCACAACCTGCACCTTCCTGAGCCATGTACCATGGATAACTAGTTTGGGGATTTTTAACTATTGTTTCCTATAAAGATACATCAATACTCCCTCTTCAACTAGAATGATTTTTTTATACTATATCAAGCTTGTTTGGGACATAGGCTTAATAAATATGTTGGCAATTCTGCTCATCTGTGGATATGTACAGGAGTTATACAACTCCTTTCTACACCATGTCTCGGATATAACTAACTAGGAAATTTGTAAGGTTTTATTGATTTACAATATGGTCGATCTTATAAAAATATTTTATGTGATCTTTCTCGATCACTGTACTAGTCAAAATCCATATATTCGTGAAACTTGCTTTCATTGACCGTGACATGTCTGAATCCACATACTCTTGTACCAAGTAGGTAACACCACATGATTTTTTGTACATGTCTATGTACTAACTGTAAATTATATAACTGATCCTGGGACTTGTATAGAAATATATAACATATATGATATCCTACAAATCTAAATAAAAATCAAATTTATCTTTATGTGTGTGATCATGGATTTACAATCCATTGTTCTTGAATCCTTTCAAGCACTTTACTGAACATTTTTCCTCAACAGAAGAAAAATCTTATCCAATGACTATTACACCTATAAAATTAAGAATCATTCAGTATTCTTACAAATAGATTCCTTTTGAATATGAGTACCATACATGGTTTATTCATAGGAAGAGGTTAATTTAACGAGTTCAACTGTTTTTTACAAGGGCTAGTAAATATAGATTCTCCCTCTCAACATCTAGGATGTGAGAATCATATATTTGAGTCTTTCATCACAGAGACTCATACTCCTCTATGTATAACACATATATGAATATAATTAAGATAAATACATTACCTTTAGGAATCTTTACATTTCTCAGCATATAATTAGACCTTCTATTATGTCTTCTTCTTAAGAAACATATGAACCTCCCGATATTCTTTCTTTCATGATCAGACATCCAAATGACTCCATGTCATTCTCTTCTTGTACGTCAGGGTGTATGATTTTCCCTACAAGAAAAAATATTCAAATGATTATTAACATTACATAACCAAGAAATATGATCACATGAAAACTTTCAACATACTGGCAATGGTTCACATAGTTATGTACATAGAATAAATCAATGTTTTGACATAACCCCATTCATATCTTATGTGATGTTTTTCAAACCTATATCAGTCCTATATCAATTCAAAATTTCATATTTTATGAAGGAAATATTCAACCCCATATTCATATCTCATGAAGCAAACATGAAGCCCTCTATCTAATATATTATGACCAATCATGCAGTCTTATATTCACAACTCATGAAGAAATCATGCATCCCTCTATATCATGTCTTATGAAGGAAATTTTCAGCTTTGTATTAGTACTATATAAGTATATATCAGTCCTACGTAAGTATTATATCAATCCTATATTATATCACATAATATGGACGCATGAGATCGACAATATGCTAATAAAAGACAAACAATAATGTATATGCTCAACACAATTCCAAAGTCCAGGAATGCAGATCTCTATATGACAGTAATGAAGCATATTAAAAAACCATTATATCTTATTTACAACAACATATAACAATCAAAATATAAATTACTTATGTTTTATTGATTTGTGTGGGATCCCTGTTTATATTTGCACCCTTGTGGAGAAAACCAAAGTCCTTTATTCACTTGAATGGAAGAGCTTTTTTGTAGTGAAAGGATGTCTCCCTTTATTCATTATTTCTATGAGGAAAATATTCTCCTCTTTAGTGCATATAACCTTGCTTTGGATGTGCCCCTCTTCTTGATTCAAGGCCTTCTTCTTGAAAAGATTGGCGAGTGTACCAAAACACTTCCTTGCTTTCTTCAACGGAATGATCACGAGCATGAGATTGTCCCAAACCAAATAAAATATGATATTCTTGGCATTTTATTTATTTTTCTTGAAGTTTATTTTCCCTTATTTGGTGGTAGTATCCTCTACCATTGAGGATACATAGCAATCAAGGTAATTCTTTTAAATAATGTTCAATACTTTTACCTTCCATGGGATGATGTTGGAAGTACTTTCGAGGCAGCCTTTCGTTCAAATGGAGATCGATGTCATGGATGCAATATTTTTCTCCACTCATCAATATCTATGTAGGCTTTTCTTGTTGCACAAGCTTAAGATCCTTCACACCATATGCTCTAATACCGTGTTGATATTTGAGAAAAATAGGAGATGCTTGAACTTTAAAACTTTTATCAAACAATTTCAGCACTTATGAATTTCATAAATCAACCACATATGAATATTTATATTAGCCACATATGGATATCATAAATGAATCAACCACATTAATCATCTCCATAAATCATCCATATAAATCAATCAACCATGAGGGACAAGATATACCCTGGGAAAACCCTCTAAACACGGAGGATGAAAAAACCAACAATTCTTTGAGTATGATAGATAGGTTTACAAATAATGGTTTGAAACACATAAGCATAATTCCTGATAAGAGATATCACCACAACAGTAGAGAAGACAAATCCAATGTAACCCTGCAAAAACAATTGTATGCAATTGTATTAAACTTTCAATATTCCTAGAATATTAATAATAATACAAAGCACCTATTATGAAAAAGGTAGTGCATATGAGGCTCATTAAACACACTGAGAGCACCACATATCACATTTCACAAGAAGGAGCTAACTAGAAATCCCTCAATGCAAACATTAGTTCCCTCCTCCCATAATTGGATTTTAAATGAATTCCCACTTACTTGAACTGAATGTCCACTGAATTGAAAGGAATGTTCACTGATTTGAATAGAATGCCAACTAACTTGAACTAAAAGTGATATGACTGAACTGAAAGTTAACTGAATTGAACTGAATGTTAACTGACTTGAACTGCAAGTGAACTTACTTGAACTGAATGTTAACTGATTTGAACTGAGGTGAATTGACTGAACTGAATTTTAACCAACTTGAATTGGATGTTAACTAACGTGAACTTAAAGTGAACTGACTTGAACTGAACTCAATATTTAACTGACTACTAATCACTAGTTAACATGATAACTTAAGTGTCACGAATTCTTCACTCTTAGTGCCATCCATGAACAATTTCTATTTTATTAATTTTTGCATGGATCTCTTTAGTTAATTGATGCATGTTGATTGATGAACATTAACCTCTTATTTACTTAACTAATTACATTTATTAATAGTTCAATTTATTCTTTGGCTAATTCATTGATTGAGGCATTCATATTTTATTGAAGCTTTATAACTTGAGTTCACTCAGACATTTGCATGGGAAATTTGAAATCTTTTTCTCTATGATTTATCTCATTATCATTAAATAATTAATGCATGGTCCATATGTGTATTATTTATCCATTTTATCATATCATACTTAGAACAATTATTTGATACATACTAATGATCATATATATTACCCGGGTCCATAGAGTCATATGCTAAAGTAATTCACTCTAGGGGAAGTTAAACCCTAAAGGAGACTTATAGCAGTCAGTGACCATGACTAGAAATATATCACATAGTATAAACACCTCAAAAATGAAGTTCTACGGTATTGATACAACACAAGATCATCTGCACAATTGGAGATCCATTCTCATAGGGTACCATCTATGAGAATCATTGACCTTATATTACTCACAAGTCTAGTCTTGATTTTACTCACAAGACTTAGCTCAATATTACTCACAAGAGTTAGAATACAACATCACCACCTCAATCATATGAGGATACATAGGACTTGATACGACTCACAAGTATAACTTGATATTACTCACAAGTACAGAGAATGACTCCCGATGTTGTACAATCGACAAAATAGAGATGTCAATGGCGAGAGGTTGACCAACATGCAGGGGTTGACCAATAAAAATGCATGCATGATTGTGAGGATAGAGAGAGGGAGATGGATTTGCACCCTCACCCTCTTACTATTTAGAATCGAGACCTCTTGATGGTTTTTGGCCTCCTAATGTTCTATTAGGAGGCTACATCCCTCAATGGGAACTCATCATTTTTGGTGCATTTGATCTGACACTAGAATCATCATAGGAAGGAATTTTGTGTTGATCCCGATTGGTGGTTCCATCCCACTGAGCAAGACATTTATTTCATTACTTGGCGATATAGGAGAGGGAAGGATTTTCCCTAGTTCCCTAATGTCCTAGCTGGTGTTGCAGTAGAGATTCAACTACCTTACTCTCAGAGATATATTGGTGGCCATGCCGTTGATATAGTTGATTTTCAAGCGTGCAGTGGACAACATAAGATTTCTGATTTTGGTTGAGAGGAGGTTAGGAGCCTCTCTCTTTTTCTTACGATGGTGGTGCACTCAACCACTGATGGAAAGTGCATTAGTTTCCCTGTATTGTATTATGTTAATTATTTATTGTAGAGACATGTATGCATTAGGCAGATGACCATTATTTTATTGAAATTTTGTTTTTCTTTCGGTCAATGTTATGCACAATTTGATGGGAGGGTCAACTTCCCTTCCAATTCAGGGATTTTTTTTCTATTTTTTGAGAAGTTTCTGGCAACCAAGCCATCATTTGAGAACCTCCCTTCTAGGCCGATGATGAAGGTGCATATGCACATGTGGGATAAGATAATTCCCAAGAGGGGGATACCTGATTTCCCAACTAGGATCACATCAAAGGTGGTTGATATTCTAGCTAGTGAGGATGACCATGCATTATAAATTGTGCCACATCTATATAGGAGCTTGGAGTAGAGAGCATGCCGCAACATCTTATTAACTTAGGATAAACCATCGGGTGAGAGAGGTAATATTAGCATTATGTTTAAATTAATGTAGTTGCATTTTATTCTCTTTATACTTAATGTATATGAAATATATTTTAAATTGTGATATTAAATTATTTAATGAAATTGTCTAATTATTGTTGTGTATTATATATTTTGCATACATTGGCACTTTTGATGGGAGGGGTCACCTCCTCCCATTCAGGGTGATGAGTAAATGCAGGAGCCTAATGTGCCAATGTTGGCCATATCTAGTTTTTGATGCATGCATAATGATAGGTATTGATAGGAGGTAGCAAATAGGTTATCAACATTGTTGTCACATCAAGGGGTTCAGCCTGTACATGCACACAAGATTATGTGATATCCTGACCTCATAGAGTTATATAGGATGGTTCCTTGTGATATGGGGAATTTGATGTAGCATATTATCAATTCCTCCAAACTTTTACATACTAGGAGGAATGACCATTCCTCATTTGATGAGGGAATAGATCCTTCTCCTCCACCTTGTCCTCCTCCATTAAATCCTTCTTAGTTTTGAGACAATGTAGAATTAAAATCTCATGCACCTACTCCTTCTCCAACTCCTCCTCCATCAGCTATGACATCTCATATACCTCCTCTTACTCCATCATCTTCAACATATCATCCACCTCTTCCTCTATTAGCTCCTTCATATCGTCATCTACCCCCACTTGGACCATCACTTCCATATGCTTTTCTACTCCTACTCAATAGATCATCCTATCCTCCTCATTGGTTTGACCATCCACCATTTCCTTCTCTAGTTTCCTATGTTGTAGATAAGATGCTCATAGTTCGTACAATTCAGCCTCAAGGACCTATCTATGCTACTCTCCAGGCTTGTTTTTCTATTGGCATAGGTATTGATGCCTCTGGCTCTACTGTTTGAGGTGTCGATGCCTCTGGATCTACTAGTGGAGGTGCTAATGATTATGGCCTTAATGGTGGAGTTTTCGATGCTTCTAGCTCTAGTGGGAGAGGTATTGATGCATCTAGTTCCAAAGATGGACTAGACATGTTATAGCAGTTATTGGGCTTGAGATAAATATTTGACATGTATCATTAGTTTGATATATATATATATATATATTTCATTTTTCATGTTGATGTTGATGTTAATGTTTATTTTTATGTTTATGATGGTATGCTGATGTTTATTTTTTTGTTTGTTAGGTGATGAAAATGAGGATGATACGTTAGATGATGTTAGGTGATATTAGATGTGAATGTTCATGTTTGGTTATAGATGTGTTTGTTAGATGTGATTATTAGATGTGTACTATAAAAAACAAATTCCTCCAATTTAATATTATGTATAAACATCATGCATTTTAAATTGTGAAAAATATCATGCATATTTATTTCAAAAATTGTGAGAGGCTTTTATTGAAAAACATCAATAATATCTTCTTCCTTACAATGCACTTACAATAATATTGTTGCAATAAATGTAAACAATTTTGTGAACTTATATAATAAAATATAATAGGTTACAAATATTTCACGTGTAATTATATCTTAATTATATTTAAATTAATTAATTTTAAAAATAATTTTAATAGTACAATGCTTTCATTCTCTCCCAAAGGGATTGGATCCATTGGTGAAGAGCTAGGAGTTCTTCACTAGTGGGCAAGGTTCAATTCCAATGAGGGCCTAACCTAGATCCATGGGGGCACCATGAGGTAGTGGTCAAAAATTTGGTTCCACAAAAAGAGTGTATTAAATGATCTTATGACCCGTGGAAACATAAGTATATCAAATCCCACCCCCATCTCCTCCTAAAAGAAACGAGGGTTGTTACTTGTGGATGTGAGGCTGAGGACTTCGGCGAGAACTACATGAAGGAGGTTGACGATGATTCATGGAAGGTGGTATGGAGGGTGGGGGATCAACCTAACCTAAGGAACCATATTTGGATATTATTATCAGGAGAATATCAATACAGCTGAATGAAATGGGAGGATCAGGATATAGGAATACCATAACCAATCAACAAGGGAGAAAATATGGAAATTGTTTACCTAGGGAAACCCAAGTACTAGGTTTGCATATCTGATCCATGAGCTTAAGAGATCGAATAGTGTATATGAAGGAACATGCATTGATTGGGAAATTTGTAGGTATACTACCATTGAATAAATCCCTATTTTGTTGGATAAAGTCCACTTGGAAACCTAGGGGGAATTATGACCTACAGCTATGATCCAAAGGGTTCTTTACTATAAGATTTATAAGTCTGGAGGCTCGGAATCGGTTATTGGATGGAGGGACATATTTTTTTTACTCATCTGGTATTTTCTTAAAACCTTGGAAGGAGAGTCTCAATCTGAAGAAAGAATATATGCAGAAAGCGCCAGTCTGGATCCAAATGTAATCTCTACCAAGGGAATACTAGGATCCAATTTTTTTGGAATACATAGGTAATACTCTAGGAACTTTCATCAAAATTTCTAAGTATACGAAGGATAATAGGCACACGGCCTATGCCGAATCTATATTTATATGGATCTAACAAAAACCTTAACATTGGCCATAGATATATATTGGGAGAAAAAATATTGGAGACATGCCCTAAATTATGACTAGATCCACTTTCGATGTAGGTGATGTCATGAATACGATCATATCTATAGATATTTCCCCTAGAATACTCCACCCCCCAAACCAAAGCAATGCAAAGAGGTGGATGATCAGGGATTCTCATAGGTGCATTTAAACAAGGGGGTGGAAAAGATGGAAAGAATCCATGGAGATCAATAAACTCCCTATGGTGGAAAATAAATTCATAATATTTGGAGAGTAGGACAAAAAGGAGGAGAGCCCATATTTTCTAGTAGAATATAAAAAAAACCCTATATTTAAGGAAGATGAGCAAGGGAAAGGAGTAGGAAAGGAATATATAGAACAATATCAGGAGTCGATCTAGGAGGAGATGGAAACAAAAGAAGAAGGAGAGGATAGAGACTTAGGAGAGCTAGATATAGAAGGAATAGAGTAGACCTGGATAGAAAAAGGAAAAGGTTTTGTACCACTGGAACAAGTTTGCTTCAGGAATCTATCATGAAGGAAAAGGACCTGAAACCTCTAGGAATTTTGTTGGATCCTTGAAGGACAATAATAGGAAATTCATGGAGATACGAAAGAAATCAGGATGGAAGTTAAACCGGTTTCATATAGCAGAAGCTAATGTGAGGTTTGTTGAATTAGGTCACTACCATTCTATTAAGGAGGCTCACGGGGACTTCACTTAGTGAACATCTCACATAGCACGTGCGATCGTGGGATATTAAAGAATACCCTTAATTTCCAAAGATATTGACCCAAAATCTTTTTGTTGAAACCCCCTCCCAATACTTAAAACCTCCTCCCCACCCCCTTTTATACCTCAATCCTTATAAACCACCCTACCCACCCCCACCTTAAACCCCTCATCGCCCCAATACCTGCAATATATTGGTTCAATTTTTAATAACTTTAAAACCCACAATATGAACTAACATGATAGGATATTGGTCAACAAGTGGATCCCAGGTGGGGAGGCTTTAGGATTGTAATTTTTTCTTTTGTTACCAATGAATATTATAACTTGGAATGTAAAAGGGATGAATAACCCCCCCAAAATAAGAATTTTGGGGATGAAGATTCAGAAGAAAAAGCCAGTAGTAATGTTCTTTTGAGAAACAAAATGTACTGTAAAGGTAGGAAGAAAAGTTTGGAGAAATTGTGAAGGAGTAGGGATTGATGTGTCTGGGAATGCTGGGGGGTTGGGAATATTGTGGGATCTAAAAAATATTTCCCAAGAAGGATTTATGAGCTCCCAAAAATCTATCTTGGATGAGTTCCACATTGCAGGGACATCTTTTAAGGGGGTTCTAAAAAATGTGTATGGGCCTCATACCCCAATGCAGACGGTGGGTTTTATTTATTTGTTATGAAGAATCAATCAGTGGGTCAGTGCAAGGCACTGGATCCTTGGGGAGGATTTTAATATGATTACTTCCTGGGAGGATAAGAAAGGAGGTAGGAGACAACTGGATATTGGATGATATGATCTCATGGGAGGAGATATTCACCTATATCAATAGAAGGGGGGATGAGAGGCATATTGCCTCCCATTTATATCAATTCTTAATTTATAAATCGATCTTGGATATGGGAAGTGATATTCCCTCCTTGGTTCTTCCCTTTGTAGGATCATACCATTAGCCAATTTTCCTTTGGTGGAGTGGGGTGGGGTCACAATTCAAAAATCCTTTTAGGTTTAAGCAATTCATGCTTAACCACACAAATTTTAGTAACAAGGTCCACCAATGGTGCAAGCAAGTAGGGGAGGAAGAAGGGAAAATTATGTATAAGTTTCAGAAAAAGCTCAAAACTCTCAAATTAAAATCAAGAAATTGAACAAAGAAGAGTTTTGCAATATCTTTGAGGACAAGGAATACTTGGAGGGAATATTGGAAAGCATAAAAATACATGAAATCAGGGAGGGCCTCTCTCCTTCTATCCGAGAAAAGGAAAGGAGTATCCGAGCACAAATTATAGAAAAGGAAAAGCAAGAGTAAACCCTATGGAAACATTAATCTAGGGTTAATTAGTTGAAGGAAGGAGAGATGAATACAAAAATTTTCCATCGGATGACTGTTCAACATCGCTCTTAGAATCTCATCCTACGATTGAGGAAGGAAGATGGTTAGTGGGCAGAAAATAGGGAATATATATAAGGAGAACCGATCCAATTATTTCAAAATATTATAGAGGAGCCCAATATGGATAGAAGAGAGGAAATCAAGCCTATAACCAAGAGCATCTTGAACATGGTCACTAAAGAACAAAATGATCTATTGATGAACCCGATCCTAATGAAGGAAGTGGAAGAGGTAGTGGGACAAATGGATGAAAATAAAGCATCAAGATGTGACGAATTCACATTCAAATTTTTCCACCACTTATGGGACTTGGTGAAGGAAGAAGTTTGGAGGATTGTGGAGGATTCCAAGAGAACTCAACATATATTGTTGACCTTCAACGCGACTATTTGACCCTGATTCCTAAAATGGAGGGTGTTGATTCTCCTCGTCTATTTAGACCCATATATTTATTCGAAGTCATACATAATATTATTACTAAGTTCATAAAAAATTAATTGAATTCAATACTTCTATCTATAATATCCCCTGAGAAATCAAGGTTTATGGAGGAGCGGCATATTATGGATGGGATTATTCTAATTCATGAGGTCATTCATTCCCTCAAATAGCCAGAACTCTCGGGATGGTGCTTAAGCTAGATATAGAAAAATTCTATGATGAAATTAACTAGAAATACATCTAGGAGGTTTTAAGTGATTTCAAATTTCATGAAAATTAGATCCAATGGATTATAAAGCTTGTTTATTCAGTATTTTTCTCAATTCTTTTCAATGGGGTTCTGACTAGTCTCATCAAACCCTATCGAGGAAATAGGAAATGAGACCCGTTATCCCACTTTCTCTTTATGATTATGGCTGAATGTATTGGAATATCCCTAATATCCATACATGTTGATCAATGGTTTTGTGGGATAAAGGTGCACTCCAGGGCCTAAATCCAAACTCACCAATGGATGATATGATGTTGATGGGCCATCCTTCTGTCCAATAATAAAGAGATATTACGATATTCCTACAAGACTTTGGGGAAGTGTCAGGGTTGAAGGTTAATGAAAGAAGTCCCATTTTTTATTCTTCAACACTCTATGCATTACTAGACTTAATATTTGCAGGATCTTAGGGTTCTAGGAGAGCTCCATTCCATACAAATATTTAGGGGCCCCATTGGTGGAGCCAATTGTTCAGAAAGATTTGTGGAATGAGATTTTGGAAAAAATGAGGAGGTGTTTGGAAAGTTGGACATATTCCCCCTAGATTTGGCAAAGTATATTGGTCTTAGTTAA
>LPNX010097921.1:2187-22196 GCA_001517045.1 Pseudotsuga menziesii | reverse complement strand
GAACAATGGAAATGGGAACTGGTTAAGTGGGAAAATGTTCACAAACCTAAGTCCCATGGGGGTATAGGGCTACACAACCACAAAAAATAAATGTTGTGAGTGGTGCAAAAATTTAGTGGCATTGAGTGTCTCATAACGTCGAACTCTAGGCTAAGTTGTGGAACTGCAAATATGTAGGGGGATGGGATAAATGTGAGCTCATCCATTTTTGTCAAAAACGGGGGAGGCTCCCACACATGTAATTAATTCTTGAAAGGTAGAATTTTTTCCCAGGAAAACAACTTCTAGGAAATCAAAGATGGTGAGTCTGCACTCTTATGGGATGATGCTAGGAAACAATTCCCAAAATTGGTATATTCCATCAACCTTCCCTGGCTTTGTCAGTAGTGTGAGGAATGACAAATAATTAAGGTCAAGTGTTTTTGGGAGAGGGGGGAATAAACCCTTTTTGTAGGAATTGGGCTCAAAGATACTAGTGGGAACATGTAGGGTTGAGTGAGGAAGCTTTCAACGTATTGGAGGCCTTGCAAGAACGTTGTATTAGAATAAATGATGATAAAGACAAATTAAGGTGGGGTATGACTTGTAAATATTCCTTCTCAATAAAAGAGGCCTATAATATAGAGGGAGGTTTTATTTAGGAGCCGACTGATCCCATCTGAAAAGGGATATGGGAGGCAAAAATCTTGCCGAAAATATCCACTTTTGTATGGCTAATTTTAAAAAGAAGAATTTTAATAGTTGATAACTTGATGAGAAGGGTTTTTTTAGGTCCATATCAGTGTTGCTTATGTCAGGAAGTTGATGAAACACTCAACCATATTATGGATTCATGCCCATTTACTAGATATCTCTAGGATAAAGGGATGGGAGCCTTCCGACGATCCAGTAGAAACAAGGGAAGACCAGATATTACTCTGAGGAATCGGCGGAAGGAGCCTTTTAAAAACCCTATCATCAACTGCTTAAGGCCAATTTTCCCAAGTTTTGTTACGTAGGAAACCTGGAAAGAAATAAATCAACGGACCTTCAAGGGAACCTTGTCGTCTATTAACAGGGTAGTGCAGTCTATCCAATTCAAAATACTAGAAACAATATGATTAGGGTCATGGGAGGAGGTTGATTAGAAATCTCCAAGGGATGAGGTTCTGATTCTTCAGGCTTGGGGGTTTTTGGGTCTACTTCCTTGTTGGGGCCTATCTAAATCCTGTCCTCTAGCATCCTCCAGTCCAAATTATTGGGTGTCCCCTCCTCTTGGTTTCTTTAAGATGAAATTTGATGGTACTTCCAAAGGAAACCTAGGGGAAATGGGTTTTCATGGATTGATTCGTGACCACAACTGGGAAATGTGGTCCTTTTTCTATGAAAGAATTAAACATGAGATAAACAATGCAACACAATTTGAGGGATTGATTTATGGTATATTGCTTTCTTAGGAGAGGATATGGATTCCTTTGGTCGTTGAGGGATATTCAAAGATCCATGGAGGAGAATATATAGAACAACACTCATTTTCTCTAGTCTTGTTGAGTTGGTGGTTGGAGTACATGCTTAAGCATCTTGACGGATTAATTAAGAGGGTGCATGCCATTTCATTCAACCACTTCCATAGAGAAGGTAATAGAGTGGATGGCACCTTATCTAATTCTATCATGCAAGTAGGAGGGACGATAGTTGGAAGAGTGTGGGAAGAATTAGTGGAAAGGATGCTTAGATAGTGGTGCGAGGCCCAAGTGACTCATTACAAGTCTAGTTAAGTCACATATGACATGTGAAAACCATAGGTGTTTTAACAACAAGTCAGGTGTAAGAAACAAGGTCTGCAAGGACATATGGGGAGTCAGATGGATAAGACCTCTCCCCTTAAAGCTAATGAATGTGATCATGAGTGGAGTCATTTGGGTGAGCCTCTTCACATTCAGTTCAGAGGGTGGCATATCTAATCATATGTGGGAGGATTTTTTGGCAAGGAAAGGAATAAGGGAAATTGAGCTCAATAGGGTTACATCTACATCATAGTTAAAAATGGAAGGCTACTATATATTCCCCGCAGAGCGTCCCTCGTGCATCATCATGGTAAATACTTAATCTACATGATTTTAGGTTGGTGGAACATAAAGGGTAGTATTTTGTGTGAAGGTTGGAGTATGGAGTTGGGTAAAACTATGAAGGGGTGTAGTAGCAACAAAGCAGCTCATAATGATCCAGGTGGCACTCCCCCAGGCGCCCATCAAAAAATTGCATGGGCACATAAGAGGGATGCATGGGAGTCGAAGGAATTTTAGTTGGGGCTCTTGGTAGATTTGAAAGGCCGCTTGGAGGATATTAAGGTGAGTCTCTCAGAGAAATTGGATAATAATATCTTGTGAGTTGAGACAAAAGGGATTGATGACTGGGTTATGGAACTAAGGAATAATGTCTCTCGTTTAGGCCTTTATGAGTGGATGGTAGCACCATTTTGGGTTATGAAGAACTTGATGGTCCATGTATTATGGGATCATATGTTGAATGAATAGGGTGATGATGTATCTATTCAATGTTGGAAAGAGTAGCATTAAAAGAGAATTTTAGGTTAAACATGAACATGGACGTAGTACTTGAGGCTGTTGGGATCCAATCCCTGACGCCACCTACGATGAAATCAAGTGGCACAATGTTGGATCCTACGGGGGTCTTCTGGAGGCAGGGTTGGGGGTCTTCTTGTGTTAGGGTTGGGGTTCCTATATTTGTTGTTTCAGTTAGGCTCATGTTGAGGAGTTTTTGTATTACTGGGTTAAAAAGAGATAGCTATTATGGAAGGGTTATTTTTTCAGACTATAAGGGTTGGTCTATGTCTAATAGATTTAGAAGTATAGATTGTCTCTTTGAAGGGTTGTTTTTTAATGAATCATGAGGTTTTGTATGTTCTATGGTTCACTAGATTTATGTAGTGAGTATTTTTTGGAAGCTATGTAAATTTATCCGTAGTTAATATAATGTTATTCTTACTTACAAAAAATAATCTTTCATTCCGCTATAACAAATATTTTTTTATACTAATTTACCATGAACATATAATTTGCATCTTAATTTTACATGTAATTAAATAGAAATCATAGTTAATCATATGAATAATATATGAAATTGAAGTGATGCACCTATCATACATTTGATCTTGTGAGAACTATTCCTAAATTGACACATTTCTTCATCTTGATTTAACCATAAATGGATTGTACATGCATACATAGATTCCCAATTTAAGTATGATTTAATACTTATACCATGGTTTTATTTTAAGGGTATTTACAGTGTGTAATTAACATCATATTGGGGGATAATGCTTAAAATATATGAATTCAAATTGCCTCTATACTTTCCTATTTATTAACATAGTTTAATAAACAACTTTAACTAAACAAAAAATTATGGCGAATAAAAAGTGAGTTAGTTAAACCAAAGGAAATAACAACAATTGTAAAAAGAAACTCCTAATAAAAAATATCATTCGAAAAAAAGAAAAGAAACTCTTATTCTTCAAATACCAACTAATGCAAAAGTAAAAGTGTCTAAATAAAATGGCTTCATGAAATAAACCTTGTTATTCAAATGATAGTAGCTGAAATTACAACAATAAATATGATTAACATCAATGATATTTTGCAAGCTAGTTCAATCTAACTAGTTGATTTTGATCCAGTTGTAATTATAATACAATAAATTATATGATAAAAACCACATTAGAATGAATTAAATGGAAAGCAAGAAAGATCATCTCTAGCTATGGACAATCACATACAATCATTCCATACAGTCAAAAATACATTGATAGTCGACAGCCACATTTCACATTTGATTGATTGTTGTCAACTCAAATTGTTTAAAAACATTTGGTATTCAACTTTCCATTTCCACCATCATAACATGAAAAATTAACAATATAATTAAATAATTAAAGATAACATTAATAAAATGATATATCAAAATTGTAAATCATGAAATAAAACATGTACATATCACTCTCCATTTACATCACTCTCATCATTCTTATCGCTTGGCATGAATATAGCACTGTTGTTTTCAAAAACATATTTATATCAAGGTTCATGTCTTAAAATGAACCAACAATCCCTTTCCAACATATCTGGGTAAAAAAACCACTTGCTGGTAGTATTTTGTGAAAACATAAGGCTCCTTAGTTTCATCCCACATCCTTCTAGATTTGATACATATCAACCCATTGTCACGATATTCCTTTAAATTATCCATTTCACATATGTCCCACCACTTGCACATAAAAATAACACTAGAAAGATGAGAAGTACACTTGAATGATCTCTTGTATCTTTCTGACATAACCCAACTTCCCCCATTTTAGGTTTTGATCGCGGTGGCTAGCATGGCTATATTGGTCAAACTCGAGTTCCACTTCATAGTCTTATGTAAGATGTCCATAATCGACATTAATGGTGCAAAAATGATGGCCATATTCCCACATAGATGGGAACAAATGTACCTGTAAAAAAGTGAACAAATGATGGTGTCATATGTCTAATAACCTGAGCATTAATATATAAAATATAGATGATACAATTCAAAGGTGCCTTATAAATTTAGGAATATATAACAAAAATACATTATTACTGATTCACTGCACCCAATTCCTATTTTGAGAGCATCCTCCTTAGCATGCGGGTAACAACTAGATGCACCATATTTCTCTATGATTTGGTCAGCAACCCAATGGTTAGGACAGATCATTAGCATGTTTTCTTTTAAATGACATAGACAAGGAATCTTGTTACCATTCAACCATATGAATTATTTCATTTCAATGTCATGTTTCCTCCTCTTCTCTTCATACAATACACCCTACGGTTGTGTTGCCTCCGCATTGTAAATAATGAATTTATTGATTACATTTGAATTTGTTGTTTTATTCATGAAATCAAATCAACATATAGTACACATGATATCAAATATAGATTATGAATTTCATTGTGAATATAAGTGATGAATGATAATTGACTTACTCTTTATCGTGTGCTTTTTTCCATTCATTTAGAGTAGCTCGCAATCCCTTTTCTCCTCATCATGTTCATCATCCCAAATCACTGCCCCCGGTGTGTGGACAATTTGCTTAATATTCTTACTGGCATAATTGAACAACCCATATACTATTTACCCCTCTACCATAGATCTCTTAGGTTTTTCCCTTTGTCGAGCAAATCCATTCAATTTTTTCATGTACCTCTCTAAGAAGAACATCCAACAATATGACCCCACCACTACTAAATAAGCCTCATAAACTAGGTGAATTAGAAGATGAACCTACAAGTCTATGAACCTTGTTGGAAATTCCTTCTCGAACATACAATCTCAACTATCTCTTGACGCATTGTGGAATGCTAGTGATGTCAATCTCATTTGATGTGATCCACCATAAAAATGCATATAGTTTAGATATGGCATGGCACAGGTCCTCAAGAAATTTTTGGTTCACACACCCACACACAAGCAATGAATCATGACATTGCAAAGTGAACACAAAAATTTAATTGTATTTTAACTTGTGTGATAAAAGATATAAATAAAAAATAAAAACATTTTTTTGACATTATACGTACCCTTAGAAGGTTGAGAGGGTCATGTGATTTCAAACCCAACAAATTTTCATCTACAGTGAAGCAGTGTCGTAGAGTACACCCATATAAAGAAGGCGCCTTCATGCCCAAGGTTGCCCCCATGAAGATGAGTAGCTCTTTTTGGCCAAAAGTGAAAGTGAAAATTCATTTTTTAGCTCATTTATAAATTGAAGCTCTCAAAACTCATTTATGCTTTGTGAATTCTGACATGTAACAAAAAAAACATTGTAGGGAATTATGTTGTCTTTCCACCTATCTTTTTTTACAAATAATAATAATATTATTTAATTTTTCAAAATTGCATTTAATTATATGTTTTTTCTTGTAACTTTCAAAAAACTTAACAAGTGTCTTGTGTGCACGTAAAATAAATGCACCTAGAGGACCGAAGTTATCTACAACTAGTATGGGGGAGATGTTGTAACGTAACATATCATTACCAAAAAAAAAAGTAATTAATTTTTTTTCATGTCGGCTCATAAATACAAAATTAAAACCAATTGAAAAGTATTTCAAAAATCCATGTGGACTCATAAAATAGAAAAAATTTAAACCAACACAGATCCATCTTAAACCCAAATCTATCAATCATTTTAAACCCGAATCTATCGAGCACTGAGAAAATAAAATTTCCGGCGGTATATTTTTTGTATATGTAAAAAATTAAGATAAAAAAAAATACACCTCAAGAAATTGGATCCCTCTCAGAGCTTTATAGATCCAGTTTAAGATGCATCTATGCTGGTTTAGTGGAAAATGCATAATTTCTAGAAAATGTATATATATGAACATAATCTACACAAAATTCATCAGGGCATACATTTTTTTTATTAATTTTTTCTATTGATTGTTTCAGATTTTAATCACATTTTGTACATGTGTGTGAACATAAACATTTTTTTGCTAGTTACAAAAATTGAAAAATAAAAAATTCCCTTTTGAAGAGGACATGTTGATGTTGAGCGTACACATTTTTTGAAATTTTTTGGTTGTGTATTTTTTTATGTTGTTTATTTTTCTTTGCGTTGATTTGAGGTTGTGGACATCATTTTTAAGTGTAAGTTTGCAAAGAAAATAGAAAATAATTATAATATGAACTCAAAAACTTGTAAATTATATTCCAATGGATAGATGATTCATTGACGAATCCATTGGTATGTCGTTTGCCACATAAGTTGCATCACATGATAGGTTTAGGTCTACCAAAGATGTAAAAAAAAATAAGTTTGTAGAAATGGGGGATACAAGTTTGTTTTTAAGCACTTGACTGAGCTTTTATGCACATTTTCAAAATATCTCAATCAAGGTTTTTTGTGCAATTAAATAGAATCTTGATTGAGCTTTCAAAATAGCTCAGTCGAGTTGTTAATACATTAGATTAAAAAAAATCCGATTGCTACTATGTGTGTGTGCACACAAATAAAAGCACTCAAAAAAATTTTAATTAAATTTTTTACAAAGTCATGTCAAAAATAAATTCTTAACTCACATCTTCTTCAAATTCAATTAAAATTAAACATACAATTATAGAATATCAAATTTAATTCAACTTAAACATACAATTATAGAATAATAAGATTTAATAAAACATAATTTCAATAAAAAGAAATAAAAGCATCCTATTGCAACTTTTTGTAGATTTTATATGTAAATATTAGCCGCAGAGTAATTGGAGTTATAGATGCATTCAGTCACATCTGTAGCTCCAATTACTGTGACCTATATTTACAAATAACTATAAAAACCCTCCATAATAGTGTGTTGTTGTGTTCCTATGCAACACATGCAGGGACATTAGTCGTGGTGTGTTTCTCTTTTATACTTAAAATCATTGCAACTTCTCAGCCGATCATTTTTTGTAACCCTCGATTGAGCCTTTATTCTCGATCAATCCTTTGAAATGAAATCTCTCGATCAAGCTACCAACTCTTGATCAAGATTTAAAAAAACCTTCAGTTGAGCTAGTTTGCTCAATTGAGGGTTTTACTAAACCTCGATTGTGAGTTTTACTAAACCTCGATCAAGGGTTTTATTAACCCTCGATCGATGTTTTTAAAATATATCGATCGATCACTTATTAAAGAGATCAATAAGTGATTAGTAAGTGCTTGATCGATTTTTTTATCAATAAGTGATCAGTAAGTGCTCGATTGATTTTTTTGATCAATAAGTGATTAATAAGTGCTAGAACAATATTTTTGAACAATAAGTGATCAATAAGTGCTCAAGATCGAGCGCTTATAAAAGTCTCTATCAAGCTCCTTTTTCAACATATCCACACCCTGCACTTTCCAAAAAGTATTACCCATGTTCATGGGAACATCACCATTATAACTTTCTTTTTCAAATAAAGATCATATTTCTTCAAATCCCTTAGGACATCGCCTTCTTTAAATGACCAAGAGGGTCTATCCTCTCTATTTTCTTGCCTTAAGCAATGATTGTTTTTAGTATTTGAATAACTAACATCTATCCTAATAACCAACATATCACTTTTTTTCGATGATATACACCTCCACAAAGAAGATGAAACATTTTTAAATATATGAATGGGATATAGTAAGCGGAGAAACTTAAGATGCTCGCAATATGGGAGTTCATAAAATACAGATTTCCTTTTCATCATGATGGGAATTTTCTCAACATACGTGTCAAAGAATTCAGGATCATTGAACATAGGTTCTCCAATTGACATGAACATTTCTACAATTTCCTTGTCGTTCACATTGTCATTTTCCCTAATCTAGTGAGCCTATATCATTATTTCAAGCCTTTGGGTTCTCTCTAGTTTACCATTGAAATAAGATGTTTCTCTTTTATAAGGGCGGTCTTCTGGGAGGAATACCCTGAAGCAGACATACATTGGATTTCATACATGGCTGGACCACCTGGCCTTCATAGAATATCCACAACATTTACACCTATGATACTCTTTTGTTACAATACCTATGGTGTTATACTATACATAGCACGTTAATGTTGAAGGTCAATATAGTCACACTGAAGTAAAAAAGTGAAAAAATATTGCTACAAATATAAAGAAATCAAATAACATATTTACCATAGAAAACTCCTAATCTCATATAATAATGTGTGGTGTATGCACATATGCCATACAACGTAAAACCTCTTTATGTTGGGATGGGACTTGATACATCGTATACCTATATCCCTTCCCATAATTCATTCATTTCAATGATCAATGGTCATAGGTAAACATCCATATGCTTCACTTGTATTCTACTAGGGACTATAAGAGCCAACATGAGATGTTCATTATTCACAGACAACCATGGGGGGGTATTACTATTTATCACTACTACACGATAAACAAAATAGTTGGTGTTTTGGAGGGAATATGGGTTGACGCCATCCATGGCTATTTTCAATCGAAGGCTATGTACTTAATCATTGAATTTATCGGTCCATCTATCCTATATATGATTCATGGCTATTGAATATATTGGGATTCACATAACTCCTGCCTCACTTCAATGTGAGGGATGCCATCCCTACAACATAGCTAATCCCTTATAACGAAACAACCTTTGAATCCTTGGGATTATAGGGATGTGTCTAAATATATTATGAGGAGGACCATGTGATTTATCCTTATTTCTTGATTTATGATACATTTCATTCCCAAATTTTTGACATATCTCTTTGTCTACGTGTTCTCCTCTATATAGAATACAATCATTCAGAAACACATGATATGATATGTACTCAACACTCAATAATTTCAACATTTGCTTTGACTCTTCGTAGTTGTTGGGAAAGACATTATCACTTGGAAGTAAATTATATTTGAATAACCTATAGTTACTGGGAAATAAATGTACAATGTCATTTAATGTTCATAAAATCAACCATTTTTAATGTTGATTGTGTAACAAGATTCCTCAAAATATAAGGAAGTTGGGGGTCAGTAACCTCAAAAGTGTCGAGAAACACACATATAAAATGCCATACATTGCTTTCAAGTTGTATAGTAACTCTTTTGTCCCCATATGGGTATGCTTTGATTGACCAGGTCCAAAGAGAGGGGTGGTGGAAGTTGATATAAGGATTTGGAAGAATGTATCAGTGATATTAGCATCATCCCCTAGCTCATTGACTTGGAAATCATGTAACAACATTACATCCATGGCACTTGTATGTCATAGTAACTCATCCATACCAACCTCTGTTTCATTACCTCCATTTCCAACATGTGAAGAACTAATTCTACTATAGGCATTCCTAATTGGTGAGTCTAGACATAGTGGGAATTCAATACGTGGTTGATTCAACCATGCTTGGTATGATTCCTCTATGATTTGTTCTCTTTTCCCATCCTTCTTTTGATTTGACATTATAGTGGGTTGAAATGAAATATGGTAGACAAGTCTCTAATCATCAGAATCTTTTTTTTACTAGGGGAATCAGTAACTGGGTGGTTTTGGTACTCACGTGACATGGGGTTCATTCCCGTCAGCGGCCACTATAACCCTAGGTGCGTCAAAACAACCCGTGAGCATGGGGCACGGATAAGTTGGGGTGATATTTGAACTTGAGACCTCCTTTAAAACATTCCTTCATTTACACAGCACTTTCCAGTCAGTCTACACCCCTGCAGGCTTCTAATCATCAGAATCTTGATTTCAAAAATATTTAACATTATGTATTGATGATATTAGTAAGCACAATTCAATTGGTTTTCTCCAACATTATAGCACGGGGACTTCACTTAGTGAACCTCTCACATAGCACCTGCGGTCATGGGATATTAAAGAATACCCTTAATTTTGAGAGATATTGACCCAAAATATTTTTGTTGAAAGCCCCTCCCAATACCTAAAACGTCCTCCCCGCCCCTTTTTATACCTCAATCCTTATAAACCACCCTACCCACCCCCACCTTAAACCCCTCATCCCCCCAATACCTACAATATATTGGTTCATTTTTTAATCATTTTAAAACCCACAATATGAACTAACGTGATAGGATATTGGTCAACAAGTGAAGCCCCCCAAATAATTATTACCGAAGCATGGGAATTTTTTCCAATAGTAAATGTTCAGACAAAAACAATTTATAAAACAAAAGTTCAAATTGTGAAATACATTAACATCAACCCCATTGAAGGTTAAAATATATAATTAAAGAATGTTTTTGTCTTATGTGCCAATGGGACATCTAAAGGTAGTCCCAATGTAAGGCATCTATGACGAGTAGTTGGTGGTCTATGAAAGTTATAGTTTATTAGCAATTCATCACTAGGATATAAAATACGTATTGCATGAACAAAAAATATATATATATACACTCTCCTTTTCATAAATAACTTCCAGTCATTGAAGTGTTCCTCTAATGAACAATTTGTAAAAATAAAGAGAACCTATAACTATTTATGAACCATGCAATGTTCCCATGGGTGAATGGATGACCATTTATCTATAATAGGTTCTTCCTTATATTAAAGTTTCCAGAACCATAATCATTCATGCACATACTATACATGGAAATGTTATGTTTGTATTTAACAATATTCAAGTAATCCAATCAACAATAGATAGGACCACAAAATGGCAATGGGCATAAGTGCTACTAACTGTTTGGGGGGAGTGAGTACATGTGAAAGGATAGGCAACCCAAGATTTGCATCATCTATATTAGACTTGGCAATCATAAAACTATTACCACAAAAGAAAATTTGGTTCCAACATTAGGCACAAGTAATGAAGATGACCAAGCACCATACAAATCACGGTTGTATTTTGATATTTACTTTTCAAATTCACAAAAGAGAGAAATCATCACTTCCATCCAACAATTGGACCAACCTTGATGTGTAATTGAACATATTTTCTCTAAATTCATGCAGCGTTTTGGATCTCTTAGTAGATATGATTTGAGTTGCATTGAAAGGGAGAACTCATGGAAAGGGATAACTCACTGAACTTTAAACAATGTGCAATGTGATGAAATTTGAAGAATTGGTCATTTTATATTATAACCTTTTCTCCCTACATTTGAGTCAAAATCAACAATCAATACATGTCTATAGTCTAGAAAATAAATTTTGAGAACCATATTACAATCTTACTTCCAATATAGTTTAAAATCCATTTTGTAAGAATAAGGTGAGTTTAAGCAAGATGTATACTATGAAATATTGTAATTGGTGTAGTTGAATCCTAAAATAATATTTGAGATGAATACATAATATTAAGTTGAAACATAAATTCATATGTCTTTTTAATTAAAACGGCGAGCCTTAACAATATAACCGCACTAGTGCATTCTAACTGACAAAATACATTGGTGTTGCAAATACTTGTAAGTACCATGTTGGAACATCCACGCAAATATATGGAAACAAAACTATCTATTATATTGGATAACAGATAATTATTGATGCAATTTTCAAGATTGTTTAGAGCATTGTACTTTGGATAATAAGGCGCACTTGTGCATCCATATTTTTTTTTGTAAGATAGTACCCATGGAGTTTTGAACTGGTGACCTTACGCATTGAGTGCCTTAACAATACACCCATTCATCGTCTATTCTACTCCCTTGGCCCCAGTGAATCTGTATTGTTAATATGCACTGCAACATGATATTAAAAAAAAATCTATTATATGCCACCATGGTTCTTCGTGAAAATATAAGTGTGTCAAGGCTTGCATATGTTTCTAACGCACCCCTATTCCAGGAAAATTTAAACAATTTATCTGTATAGTGTGTTTGATGTTCTTACTCACTGGTGCGCCCATGCAATATTTCCACCAAAACCCTAAGAATAAAAAATAAAAAATCACGTGAATTATTTATCCATAAATTGAAAAAGGAGCGAGAAATTCATTTTGAAGCCCTAATTCTATAGAGTGTTTATAAAAAAATCCATAATCACTATTTCATTATTTTACTTAAATTTCAAAGGGAGAGCTTTGGAAAAGAGACTTACCATGAAGGAGTTTGGAGCAACCATATTATTCCAAAGATCGAAATTTGTAAGGTATGACGAATCAAATAAAACCTGCATAGTATAAATTTGAATAGATCACAATGCATGGTTTACTTATTTTCCTATTTAAATTTTAAATACTCTTAGAAGAAAAAAACAATAGTTACTTTCAACATTGGAACCCTGGTTTTCTTGTTGCTTCATTTTGTTTTATGTGGTTGCAAAATTTTACATTAGGATTTAAATACCTCTATTATTTCAAAATTATATATATATAGGTATTTTAGATTTAATGGGTTTGTACTTTTATAAACAAAGTGGTGTGTTCCTTGGGACCACTTCTTGGGTTGAATTTGAAACCATGTCGGCCCTACAAGTTTTTATTTTTATTTTTTTAAACACTTATGCAATTTTCGGTGCATTTTTAATAAATATGCATTATTAATCTCGGTTATGTTATTTTTTTTATATTTTAACTTTTTTTTTAATGCTTATGCATTTTCGAGTGCGGAAGGGTTGTAATAATGCACCAATGCATTAATTGTACAAGCTCACCATTTTGATTATCGATGCTTAAAAATAAATATATCGCACTGATAAACGTGTATGTGAATATTTTTATTTTGTTCTTGTAAACGCTGTGTTCAAGTATGGTGTACTAGTTCGTTCATGTATTAGAAGCACCAATGTGTTTTGTACATGTACTGAAATTCATCGAAATGACAAATTGTTTTATTTTATTTTGAATATATGTAATTTATTTGTATTATATATTCAGTATCTTCTCTATTTAATGCTCCAGTTTGTTTATTGATAGAAAATGTGTGATAAGAATTCAATGGACAATAATTTTAATCGGGATATTGGGAGCATATCCAAAAATACGAAGAAGGGAAGCTCTTTGTAATTTCTATATTAAATCAATATGTTTGAATTATATGTACTTTAACTAATATTTATTGGTTAATGTGTGTCATGTAGAACCAAAAAATGGGGAAGCTTGATAAAATTCTTACAATCTAAGTGCAGAAGAGTGTAAAACATTCATGGAAAAGTTGCAAAGGGAGAATAAAGAAGAAATCAATATGAATTTTTTATTGAATGTATAGTAATATTGTACTTAAGAATATTTGCTAATATATTTCAATGATTCTAATTCACTTATGTTGAATGTTGTGTGGAGACTGATAACAATAAAAGGGAATGTCATCATAAGGAAAAACTAATTATGGATTATTTAAATGATGATGAATTGGTCCTTAACTCATCTATAGTGGCGCTGGAAGTGAATGAAAGGGAATTTTTTTATTATAAAACAATAAGGGATATAGTGGAAAAAACGTATAGAAGTACTTTCCACTTACAATACAAAAATCAATCTAGTGAGTCCCAAAATCAAGTTATATTTGAACTACGAGAGATGTTTTGAAAACAATGGTCAATGAGGCTTTTCAGAATTGCAATAGAAAAAACATACAACCAAAAAAAGAATCATTCAAAAAGTAATATCCTAAAATTGTTTTTATAAAATATGTACCTACTATTACAAAGCATTCATTTATTAATATCAAATTTACTATATTTATTTTTCATATCAACATAAAAATGGTTTAATGTCATTTTACATTTTTAGGAAGAGTATGAAAACACCAAAGGATGAACGAGGTGATATCCAAAATATGTTAGTAGGGATGTACCAAAAAATGTACAGGAAGATGGTCAAGGAAATGGAGATCATTGCATCGCAGGAGGAGTTATCTCAACAACAACATGCTTCAAATGTATGAAATTATTGAATTTTTCTATTATGTACATTTAGTTAATTAATTTAGCATTAAATATTAATTTTCAATGTCGACCATCCTTATTAAATATTAATTTAGCATTAAATATTAATTTAGTATTAAATATATACATATATATAATGTCGACCATCCTTGGATGTCTTCAAACATGTCTTAACAGACAAAAATGAGCCATTAGAGACAATATAATATGAATGAAATCCAAATTACTATGAAATTAGGTTCCATGTTCATCTCAATTCCAATAAGAATCCATTTTAACATGTACAATATCATCTATAAAATAAATTAAACTATATTACTCTTCGAAACATTATATTCCAAGTTATAATAAGAATGTCATTTGCATTCATGAACTTACTACTTCAATCATAATTAAAACGCTCACAATGACATCATGGCATGTGCTACATAAAATGCCTTGCCACATTACACAATTGAATCAAGCCACGAGATTTTTCTTTGGACATTAGCTTTCATGTGCTTCTTGGCATGACCATTGAATGACTTAACATCGTCTTGCTTCTTGTCATGACCATTGACTAACTTGAACATGATCGAGTGATGTGGAAATCAATCAACTTGTATTGCATTATGTAAAATTTGGAGTAAAGTGCATTGCATTATGTAAAATTTGGAGTAAAGTGCATGCAATGGAAACAAATAATGGCTATGGATTATTATTACTTGAAAGTCATGTTTATTGCAATGTATCATTTTGAGAGTGGAGCATTAAGATATCCCTTTATTTTGGTGACAAACTATTAGAAGAATGTTGCATATAACTCTTTGCAACATTACATATTTCAATATAGCCCCATATTTTTGTGACAAAATACTAGAGAAATGTGCCATACAACTCCTTACCACATCCAAGATAGGCCCATATTTATGTGGCAAAGTATTAGAAGAATGTTCCATACAATTTCTTTCCACATCCACATTCAATTATTCCTTCCAAGTGAGGAGGAAACATTTTTTATGGTTTTCTAGATATCCATGTGTTCATGTCACAAATTATAAAAGGAATCTCTTGATTCCATGGGTCAAATCACCCTCAATATCAATTTAGTGCATTTTGTTAGCTAACACACTAACACTCTTTAGCATTTAAATTAATATCATACATCTATATGAATTTCAACAAATGATTAATTACTAAAATCTGGGGAAATTTGTTAGTACTTAATTTTGGCCTTCGGCCAATTTTGGATTTGACGTTTTCTAAGGTATTGGTTTTCACTACATTGTAGTAAATTTGTTAAAAATATGCCAAAACAGATTGGAATAGACCAATCAAAATAAGAGGTAAAGGAAACTTGGAATGATGAAAAATTTGTTATAGTTTAAACTAACATCTTTTATATGAATAAAATATAAAAAACAAGTACCATATCTTAACTTGCAATTCATTATACATTTTTTTAGAGTTCAAAAGCAACAACTATAGTACAAACCAAAATCTCTTTGATCACAACCATCTTTGGTAAATTGCATGAAGTACTCTACAATCATAATATCTAAAATTATATGAGGAAATCCTTTAGTTGATATGGAATTGTGTTCTCCAATTAGTAGAGATGGAGCAGTTTCCATTACTGAAGGGTATATCTATCGGAAGATAGGCTTGCTAAACTAGAAAATTTTATATACTATTAGTAGTATAAAACATAAAATATTGTTAGAGCATCATACCACCTAGTACCATGGTTACAAACACCTAGGACACACTTTCATTTGTCTTGTACTCATGTCATATGGTCCAAACCTTGGTTATGTTGGTCTACCAAGGTATTTGTGTGTTTTGGACTCATAAATGCACCCAAGCACCCTCATTTGACCATTATGGAGACACATATGCCCTCATTAACTACTGTTGAGTCCTTGGTGTGCTAACCATCCCTTAAAACATGGAAACTAGTTGACTAGAGGCGCCTATGCATGTATTTTGGTGGTTTTTGGCTCTTTTGGACCATTTATTACTGCCTAGAGACACTCCCAATCACCCATGCACTCAACCACATATATCTTATGCTCATTTATGTCCTATCATGCTCCATCCATGTTCATAATAGTATTCGTGACTATTTGAGGTGGTTTGGGAGCTCATTGGTCCACCTAGGGGGGTTTTGAGGTCCAATCTAAGCCTACCACATGTATGCATCCAAATTTCCTCCAAAGGATAATGATTTTATCCTATTGTATTATAAACATTTTCTAGACATGTTTACATGTTAGACAGTCTTACTAAACTTTTTTACTGACACAATTTCTATGTGCTAATTTCATTATTTTCATTGTTTTCTGCATAATTTATGAGTAATATTGAATTGTGAGAATTCCCATAGCTCCTAGATATTTTTGTGAATCATATTTTCACATGGTATAAGAGATCTTTGTATCTGCAAATAAAATCCAAAGCATTTTGAGTTGCTATCTAGGGTATTTTTCTAGAAAAAATTGAGTGTTTTGCATTGCAGGCACATCTAGTGTTTCTATCACTCAGTGCACAAGAAGGAATGGAGAATACTCATGTATTTATTACTCCATTCAACTATTTTTAATGGAAGTACTAAATGGTGATACAAACGAGGTTGAAATGACTCTTCAGAGTCGCCATGAAATTGAGACCGATCCCAACTCTGCTGTGGAAAAATTGAAGTACTTCAATAGACTAGATGAGGCTTTACAGATGATTTGCATCAGTATTTAGAGGCATATTCTCTTCCACGTAGACAATATAATACACCCAATGAATTATGGATCAATATCGAGTCACTTTTTGGGAAGAATTATGAGATGAGAGGCCACCAACTAAAAAATGAGTTGATCTCATTGAACCCAACTCACTTTGAGACAATGCATGATTTCTTCATAAAGTTCAAATTGTTGGTGCTTCAGCTAAAACAATGTGGCATTGAGAAGAAATAGGAGCAGTTGATCTTGTCCGTTCTTTCAAGGCTAGGTCCTGGGTATTCAATCTTTGTGTCAACATTCCACTCATGCAAGCTCACAGCTCAAAATTGGAGGATTCCTTCACTTGTAGACTTCATGGAGTCAGTGACTCAAGAACAAGACAAGTTGGTGCAAATGGGTACCGTCAAATCCACCAAGGATCAATCCCTTGTTGATGGAGTTTTGAATCCAACCAAAGGAAAGAAGAAATCTAGATATTCGAAGTAGCAAGAGAAGAAGAAGTAGGAGAAGCCCAAATCTATAGATGGGGTTTTGAATCCTAGCAAGGACAGAGAGACGAAGAAGCAAGAGAAGACAAAATGCACTTATTGTCACAAATTTTGGCATATAGGGAGTACATTCATGAATAAAACCATTGACATGATGGTGCAACTCCTTGAGAAGAACAACATTCCCTTGTCAAAAGGCGCAAGGAAGAAAGAGGGAGGTTCAAGCTCAGAGAACAAGGAATTATGCCATGCTTTGGTTGTTGTATCTTCAAGAGATTATTCATTCATCATAGATTTAGGTGCTTCCAGGAACATGGATTCCATACGTGATTCCTTCTTGACCCTACATCCTTACAGTGTTCCATCCATCCTCATGGGTGATGATTCATAAATCCAAACCAAAGGGATTGGAAGGATTGATCTAGAAGATGGGTACTTCAACACTGTGTTGTTTGTGCATGATCTTGCAGTGAACCTACTCTTTGTCTATCAAATTACACACATAGGTACAACCAAGAGAGTAATATTTACTCAAAATGATGTGGAGATCTCATAAATATCTACAGGACAAGTTGTTGGAGTGGGTTTTGTTGACCATGATTCGAGAATGTAGAAATTCTCTCACTTCCTTCCATACTCTGAAGTAAATGCGCTCATGCCACATGCCAATAAGACAAGCAAGTTTTTGCATGAGAGATATGGACATCTCAATTACAGGTACCTTCAATCACTAAGCAAGGAAAGCATGGTGGAAGGGATTCCTAGCATCAAGTTTTCCAATGGCACTTACAAAGGGTTCATAGTGGGGAAACATCCTGAGCGCAAATATGAGAAAGGAAAGGAAAGGAGGGTTTTATAAGTGCTTGATATGATCCATTTAGATCTCATAGGGCCTCTTATCACACCCTCATATTGGAATTCAAGGTATGTGTTGACTTTCATAGATGATTTCTCAAGGTACCGTTGAGTGTATTTTCTCAAGTTAAAATCTAAGTTTTTGTGACTTTCAAAGTGTACAAAGATTTATTTGAGAATGCACGCGGGAACAAGATCAAGGTTATTAGGACTAACAATGGCAAGGATTATTCCAATAATAATTTTCAGCATCTTTGTGAATAATGTGGCATCCAAATGCAACATTCTGTTCCCTACACACCACAACATAATGGTGTTGCAGAGCACAAGAACAAAACTCTCAAGTAGATGGATACATGCACAATGGAAGAAAAGGATTTCAATCCTAAGATATGGGATGAAGCTATAAATTGTAATTCATATTTTATAAAAGAGCCTCACACAAAGAATTGGAAGCAAAAACTCCATTTGAGGCTTGGACTGGTCACAAGCCCGATGTTTCTCATTTCAGAGTTTTTGTCTCAAAGGCTTGGGATAGAATTCCTCCCGAGAAGAGAAAGGCCTTGCAACCTCAAATAAAGGAGTCCATTATGGTTGGATATGCTAAATATGCAAAGGGATACAATCTCTTTGACCCCTCACCTCAAAAATGTTAGGATATTTAGACACTTAGGAGTTAGTTAAGATCAACTTATGTAATATATCCGTTAGGTAAAAGTGTGTTTCTTTAGTATGCATTAGTATGCATTTGTAAATATTCTAATCCGACGGTCACGATATGTTCTAGACATAGAGTGATCCGACGGTTCAACTTCTCTTAGATCATACCTACCATTGATCCGTGGCTTAACACCCGATTGGTCTATGATCTCTATTTAAAGAGCATAGAGGGTCCTTGGCTAGTTGATCGATTATGAGAAGCTCATGTAACTTTCTTTCTTTTGCATAATAAATGCTCCGAAGTAGCTATTTGGCCGGGGCCGTGGACTGTTTCCCTCTCGAGGGTTTTAACCACGTGACAAACATTGGTGTATTGATCTGTGATCTATTTGTGTGAAGCAGCTATTCTTGGTGTTCGGTCCTTTGGGAGTACCCTGTGTACCCTAACATGGTATCAGAGCTTATGAAGAGCCGCTTTCGGTTTTGATCAAGATCTGGAACCGGTGTTGCCGAAACTTTAAAAGGGTTTCTGGTTCTATTTTTTTTGTGCATTCATGGCCCGTGGGAGCTGTTCCATTGCGTCCGGAGCGCCGTTTCCATTTGGAAACAGTTTTCGTTTCACCGAAAACCGTTTCTGTTTGCTCCAGAAACACCCATTTCGGCAAATCTGAAGGTATAATGTTACAGTGACGGTTTTGTTTTTTTTAAATCTCTCATATTTTATCAGTTTATTATTAGATCTTTTTTGTTTTAGTCTCGGACTGTTGTTTTCCCTGGCTGCGTATGCTCTTTGCCGTGCACCTTGCACGATCGCGGCGAATCAGAAACAGTGAGGGAAATTTTTTGTTTTCTTGTCTTCTCGGCTACGTATGCTCTTTGTCGTGCACCTTGTGATATCACGGCAATTCAGAAACAGCGAGAAAACTC